>ML391768.1:0-57193 GCA_005239525.1 Nicotiana knightiana | reverse complement strand
CGTAACTTGAGAGAGTGCGTCTAGTAAATTATCATAATTACTTGAGAGAGATTTATGGTAGATAGAGTGTTCATGATTGATAGAGACGATTAATCAAGCTATAAGAAGTATCCGAGAAAGAATTCACCAACGGGGGAAACCATAACCTTAGACCTTTATTATCATTGTTTACACTATATTGTTAGTCAATTACTAGTTTATTATTTTGTTATTAGATTTAGTAAACCTCACCAAATTATATTCAAAAGTATTGAGAAAATTGAATAAGTACCAGTAGTATTTTATAAACTCAATTGATACGTCAATTCCCTGTGGGATCGACTCTGGGCATAATACCCCAGATTATATTTGCAGCGCCCGTTTAGTCTTTCTATAAGACATAGTTGAGCGTGATCATATATGCACAGGTTTTTTGATGAATAATCCCTAAATTGCTAAACATGTTTTCACATATTGCATTCACAAACTCAGTACCATTGTCTATTCTTATTGTCTTTATTAGCTTATCAAACTGATTCTTAACTAGTAACATGAACTTTTGTATAATAGTGCTCACATCTGTCTTCAATTTTAGTAGGTAGATCCAAGTAAACCTGTTGTAGTCATCCACCAATGTTAATAAGTATCTATTCCCATCAATTGTAGACATCTTATAAGGTCCCCAAAGATCAGCATGCACTAATTCAAAACAAATAGTAGTCTTTGTATTGCTAATTGGAAAAGGCAATCTTGTTTGCTTTGCACAAGGGAACACTGTACATTTATCTAGTTTCTCAACTACTAAATCTGCCTTTACAGTAGTAAGTAAATTTTTTAAAATTGAAGCCGATACATGTCCACATCTCTTATGCCACAGTTCTATGTCTTCATTTGTTTTGACTTCAATAACCACTGGTGTTTCCTTAGCTGCCAAAGAGACTTCATTATTGTATCTTGTTGATTGTAGATTTACAGTCAAGATGTATATACCACTATATTCTCTACCAATCGCTCTCACCTGCCCATTGAAGAGATCTTGAAAAACATAATAATCAGGGAAAAAGACTACTGAGCACTTTAACTCCCTGGTAACCTTATAGACATACAGTAGGTTATATTCAAACTATGGTATATGAAATACACTTTCCTATAGCAATATTGTTAGTAATATGATTAGAACCTATACATGATTTATATCCCCATTTGGGAGAAACACCTTCTTTGACACATCTGGTTGAACCACAGAACTCTGAATCAACAGGTTTAAATCAGCTACCATATGATTAGTAGCACCTGTTTCAATTATCCACTTTTTAGAATTAGTGGAATCCAAGCAAGTAATACTAATACCTGCTGCATTAGCTGTAGAATTCTCAGCCAGATTACTACTTGAAGTTTTGCTAAGAATCTGCAGTAATTTTTTCATATTGTTCTTTAGAAAAAGTGCAGCTGTTAATTTGAGGCGTTCCTTGTATACGGGATAGACTAAGATCAATTTTTCCTTCAGTAGTTCCATTGTAATCTGTATTTCTGTATTGAAAATTATTTTCAGCAATTACATTGTATGCTGCATTTCCACCTCCTCCTTTCTTCCTATTTTTGAATTCTGGGGGTACCCAACAAGCTTATAGCAGTTTTCTTTAATATGTCCTTTCATCTTGCAGTATTCACACTGTAGGTTGTAGTTTTTCTTGAATCTTTGATTTCCCATATGACTAGTTCTTGTATACATTGCTATGTCATAATGATTAGCAGTCATTGCTGGTGTAGCACCCAGCAATCCTGAAGAAGCTGCCACTGTCCTTTGTCCCTCATCACTTACAATCAGTTCATAAGCTTGATTAACCGAGGGTGTAGGACTCATCATTAGAATTTGGCTTCTAGCCTGACTGTAAGACTCGTTTAACCCCATTAAGAATTGAAACAACTTCAGCTTTTGTAAATGAGTAATAAAATCTTTTGATTTTGGACAGTCGCAGCTAGGGGCTGGAACAAGGGCCTCAAACTCTTCCCACGAATCTTTGAGTTTAGAGAAATAAACTGATACTGAAGATGTCCCTTGGTTTAATGTTGCAATTTCTTTATGAATATTGAAAGACCTTGAACCATCTGCCTTGTTAAACCTTTCCTGCAGATCACTCCACACAACTTGAGCACTTGATGCGTACATTATTCCACCAAGAATATTACTTGAAACAGACTTCATAATCCAAGAAAGTACTACAGCTTTTACTCTTTCCCAGTGATTCCAAACAATCTCTGGGAATTTGTCCTTAGAATAAGACCCATCGACTAGCCCCAATTTATTTTTGCCAAGTAAATCCACTCTCATATATCGATACCAAATTGCATAATTTTCAATACCTGACAGTTGAAATGAAATAATCTGTATCCCACTCACATCATCAGGTAATAAGAACAGTGGGTGGTTATAGTCGATACCTGGAACTTGATTTTCATTAATTCCTTGAGTTGAACCCGCTGCATGTGCAGTTTGACTTGGTTCTGGTTCAATCGCCATTAACGACCTTCAAGATTTTAACCCAGACAATTGACTCTTTAACAATTCAAGATAGAAATGAATATTGATTTACCAATCTAATAATTATAGCTCATGAGCTCTGATACCATGTAATTATTTGACGGAATTGAAGATGAATTAAGCTTTCACCATTAATGAATGAAGATAGGAAGCTTGATAAGGAAGAAGAAGATAGAGAAGAAAGAAAATGTTATTTCTGTATATTCCCTTATTTCATTACAGGATAACGTGTGTGTGTGTGTGTGTATATATATATATATATATATATATATATATATATACTAGTACATGATTAACCACTTTAACAACTTGCTTAGCTAACTCTTAACAACCTAACTAATCTTAACTAACTTTAGTGAAATGATTTAACTATCCTTGATTATGAATTATGTAATATTATTTCCTACAATATCACCACTTTAATTAGATCAGTTGTTTTTGGAATATGAACAAGGTTTATCTCTTTGCGCATTTGTCATCTCTTCATATGATTCAAGATTTTAATTCAGCAAGTAAAAAGTAACGTGGTAGAATATTCGCTCAGACTTAAATTATTTTCTTTAGTTACTATTTTTATGGATAAATGGACATTGCGTCTAATTCAATATCAAAAGCTATCTCTAAGTGTGAGGACTGTCCAATTTATATAAAGAGTCCAAGGAACTCATCCATATCCAATGTGAGATTCCATTACCCGTTACCAACTGGAGCGTCAACAATCTATCCTGGAGGTCAAACATCAGAGTCAATCAATTTTAGGGGCCCAACAAGGGGGGTCTGCCCAGTTACCATAATAAATGGACCTCAGGCCTAACTCAACCTCAAAAGCTAGCTCATAGGGTGAGAATTGCCCAAGACGTATATATAAAACGTCCAAAGAACCTATTCATCTACGACGTGGGGTTCTATCATTCAACTTATTTTTCTTTTCCTTTTTGCTCTTGTCATCCACCAACTTATAAACATGATGATATGCTAGGAATTCGTGTTTTAGCCGTAGTATTGCACTCTAATTACTGCACTTTACGTGTGTTTGAGCTTAAATGATAGTGAATTATACTTATTATGTATTTTATGCCTTGTAAGAAATGATTCCGGGCTATTTAGGTTATTTGGAGCAAAATCGAATAAGTTGGAGCTTTGAAGTCTTAGTAGAAATTCAAGAAATTAAATCGGGATCACGTTCGGGGGTCAAGGACCATGTCCGGATGTCAAAAAGTGAACAAAATAATTTACTCTGAGAAAACCTCACAACTGCACCGCATGGGGCGCCGCGAGACACGACTCTACTGTGTAATTGCTGCTGCCTGACAAAATTTCACCTCTCTAAACTTCTTCACAAGCACCGCATGGCGCGGCGGTAGTAACACTGGAAAGTGGGCCGGTCCAGGACAGGGACCGACTCAAGACCGCAAGACCATATGGTTTGTGGGCCTAAACGGTCCTAACTGTTTAAGACCGGGACTGAGGGAGGTGGACTGGATAGTGGGCTGGTCTTGTGCGCGAGTCCTGCGAGACCGAGACCGGCTGGGTAGTGGGCCGTTCAAGTGGTCCTAAACATGCCTAAACGGGTCCAATGGCTCTTATTTTAAAAAAAACTTCCTGCTATGGCATTTAAAATGTAGTCGTTTCTCTATTAAAATAGCCATTTAACCCCCAACTTTGTTTTAACCCCAAACTTTTTATAATTATACTTTTTCCCTATTTTCAACTATAAATACCCCCTCATTCTTTCATTTTTCTCACAAAATCATCAATCTCTCTCTAATTTTCTTCTACAATTGCTTACTTTATTGTTGTAATTTGTGAAAAATTATGAAGTTGGTGAATTGAAGTGTAACGACCCGGCCGGTCGTTCCGAGAGTTTAGCCCATTTTCCCCATTTCTGCTTCATTGCTTATGGGTTTCATCTCTTTTGTGTGGCGTTGGGTTGGTTGACTCTGGTTCAAAGTGATCATGGTGAGAAGTGAGACACTTAGTCTCTTAAGTTGGCCTTATAGTTAGAAAAGTCAACCGGAAGTTGACTATTGGGTAAACGACATCGGAATGTGGATTTTATAGCTCAGATAACTTCGTTAGGTGATTTGGGACTTAGGAGTGTGTTAGTTTTGATGTTCGGTGTAGAATTAGGCTTGAATTGGCAAAAGTTAGTTTTTGGCGATTTTCGGTCGGCAGGGGAAAATAGGCTATCGGGATCGGAATGGAATTCCGGAAGTTGGAGCAGGCTCATAATGTCATTTTGGATATGTGTGAAAATTTTCAGGTCAATCGGATGTGTTTTGGATGGTTTCGGCATCCTTGGTGAAATTAGAAGTTTCAAAGTTTATAGGCTTGAATTTGAGGTGATTTTAGTATTTTTGCTTATTTTGGGTGTTTCGAGGAATCGGCTAAGTCCGGGATATCATTTATGACTTGTTTGTGTTTTTGGTTGGGGTCCCGAGGGGCTCGGGTTGATTTCGGATAGCCTTCGAGGAGTTTGAAGTTGGAGAAATGCAGCAGAAATTGCTGTCCTTCTAGTGTGGTTGCACCTGCGGAAGGGAAGCCGCAGGTGCAGACAAGGGGCGTAGGTGCGTAACTCGGTCAAGCTGAGGACGATCGCAGGTGCGAGACTTGGACCGCACCTGCAGAGTCGTAGGTGCGGAAATGGCCTTTTAAGTGAATTCTCGCAGGTGTGCACCTGGGACCGCATGTGCGGGTCCGCAGTTGGGAGAAAAGGATCGCAGGTGCAGTCATCACTGCGCAGAACATATAAAAATAACCCTTAGCGAGTTTTGGTCATTCTTTCACCATTCTTATTCAGGTTTGAAGCTTTTGAAGGGTTTTTGAAGAGGGAAATCGATAGTTCTTCATTGAGGTAAGGATTTTGGACTTAAAACTCGTTTATATGTCATTAAAGGTCTGATTAGTGGTGAAAATTGGGGAAAATTGGGGAAAATCAGTGCTAAAATGGGTAATTAGAGCTTGTGAGTTAGAGACCTTAAAATGGGAATTTGAGGGGTCATTTTGGACTCCGATTTCAGTGTTCTTGGTATGTATAGAATCGTGGGAGGATGAGGATTCTTGTGATGTAAATTTCATCGACTTTCGAGACGTGGGCCCGGGGGTCGGGTTTGGCCAATTTCGGAATTTTTGGGTAAATTTGGTAAATTTCGAATGGGTTTCATTCCTTGGCATATTATAACGATATGAATCTGATTTTTGGTAGATTTAGAGCACTCCGAGGCCCAGTCTAGAGGCAAAGGCATTGAGGGCTGGGCTTTTAGCCGGTTTTGAGGTAAGTAACATTTTCAAACTTGGTTCTGAGGGTTCGAAACCCCGAGCTAAATGATTTATGACTATAATTGAGGTGACACACATGCCAAGTGACGGGCGCGCGGGCGGGCGCTGAGTATTTGTGGCCTGGATCATCCCATGGCATTTGTTTAGTAGCTATTATTGATCGATACCCGCACTTCTATTAATGTAGTAATTGTGAACCTGTTAGAAATCATGTTAAGTATAAATGCTAGGCTTCACGCCGAAAATTTTGAGACCCGAGTGGTCGTATATTACTGTCTCATTTTGCGATTATTTGATTTCATATACTCAGTCATGTTATAGCATATCACTCATAACTCAGTCTCAGTATTGTTAATTATATGCATACTTATCATTGTTTCAGGCTGATGGATGCATATGTGATCTATATGAGTGAGACTGGAGAGTAATGACTGAGTGAGGCCGAGAGCCTGTTATTGAGACAGTTATGAGACCGGACTGCACACCCCAGCGGTACTTAAATCATGCCTTCATTGACTTGATATAGCGCTTGGGCCACTAGGGCCCCTCCAGAGTCTTTACACCCCTAGTGAGCGCATTGATGTTGAGAGGTGGACTTTTCCTAAGCATGGATCGTGTCCGAAGTAGATGTTATGTGAGGGATGGATCATCCCTGGACATGGATCTTGTCCGAGTGCTGTATTCTGGAGATGGACTTTCTCCGTGGGACTGGATTGGCCTTTTTCCTCAGTACGGAGTCACTACGGTCACCAATGATTATGTACCTTGCGGGATGGACCTTCCCTGGGCCTGAGAGCCATATACGGTACTAAGTGGACTGATGTGTGAGGGTTATGAGCACTATGTGCATATCCACACTGGTTTTATACATTTTTCTTTATGATGACATGTAGAGTATACTGGCATACTTAGCATATTTACTCATTCCTATAAACTATTAGCATGTCTAATTTCTGTATACTTTCTGATGTAAATTCTGAAGTTTAGTCCGTCACTACCTCTCAGCCCATTGTTTGGGTTCGTTACTTCTGAGTTGGTGTACTCACGTTACCTCCTGCACCTTGTGTGCAGATCCAGGTACACCGGGACCCGATAGTGGATACTGAGCAGCTGTCAGAGTTTTATTGGAGCTGTCGAGGTAGCAGTTGGCAATCGCTACCTCATCTTCTCTTTCTTATTCTACCTGTTGTTCTTTATTTTGAGACTATGTTGTCAATTTCTCCTTTTCCTTGCTTTATGTATAGTAGCTCATGACTGAGTGACACCAGATCCGGGGTTGGAGATTTTAAATTTTGTTTCAAATATTGTTTTAAACTTCAGATTATTAGTATTATTAGTAAATTTGTTTAAAATTGTATTTTTACTGGAAATTAAATTTAGCTAGGCGCCATCACGACGCCGAAATTGGGTCATGACATGAAGTTTTCAAGTCTTCAACGATAATTAATTTCAACAAGTTGTTCGTCAATTCGGTAAACTCGTTCCAACTACAAGTTTTAATATTATAGTTTTATTTATTTTATTTACTTTGTATTGCTTAATTAATTAAGATGGCTTATTCCTTAAAAAAATATTTAGTAAAAATAAGAAAAAATCCGAGAGTGGTGAATCTAGTGGCCAATCTGTTCCTCCTCCACTTCCCCCAGCTCCCCGACCCAAACCTGTTACCCGTCCTACGCCTGCTATTCTTGATAGCGATAATAGTTTATTACAATTTACTAAGAGATAATTTTGTCGTGATATTACACCCGGTGAACAATTAAACCATGGATATATGAATGCTCTTTATGGTAATCCAACTATTGATGAAAATGATGATGAAGAAATAGATTTTGATGAAACGCAAACGGATGATGATACACCCACTAGTCCTGCTCTTGAACTTAACCCAACCAATAATAATCCAAATGATGCCCCGTCTGACCCTCCTATTACTGCCCCTACTTTTTCTAGACAACCTTCTAAACGGAGCGAAATATCTGTTGTTTGGCCATTTCTTATTCAACTAAGATAAAAAAAATAGGTCTAAGTGTAAAATTTGTGGCAAAAAGTTAGTTTTTAAATATGTTGGAGGTCGGGGGAACGGGAACTTTGTCTTGACACATATTGATACACCCTAAAGATAAAGTCAAATATATTCGTATGAAAGCTTTGATTGAGGGCACAAGTGTACCTAGTCAGGTTGACCCTAGTACCTGGTCAAATCAATTTCAACCAGAAATTAACACTGTTAACAGTGGTATTTTATATTATGATCCAAAAAAAGATCGGGAAGAATTGACAAAAATGATTACTGTTATGTGCTTACTCTATAGCTTTCCTTCTAACCCTCACTTTGTGCATTATATTAGAAAAGTTTTTAATCCTACTTATAAAGGTTTTCCTCACACAACCATAAAGAGCGATATTTATAACTATAAACATGAATATGAACAATAGTTTTGCTATTTATTTACTCATATAAATTTTTGTGTTGCTATTACAACTGATATTGGTGGAAGTGGTAATGACCGTGATTACCTTACTGTTACTAGTCATTGGATTGATGAAGATTGGATAATGCAAAAGCGCATTATTGCTTATAGAATAATTAATTCACGTCACACATGGCAGTTTATTTCTAGTACGGTTATAGATATTTGTAGATATTTTTGTATTAATGATAAAATAATGTCAGTTTCAATGGATAATGCTACTAGTAACACAAATGTAGCCTTGCTTACCACTACACTAAGTTCTGCATTTAGTAATATTTTTCATGTTAGATGTATTTATCATATTTATCATTTAATTGTGGGTGATGGTATGAGAATTTTAAATGTTGAAATTGAAAAGGTTAAAATGTCTCTTAACTAGATTTTTTATTCAAATCATAGAAGCAGACTTAGAGAATATTTTAAAAGATGCGATGAATTTGGCCTAAGAGAACGAAAGGTTCCTAAACTTTGTCCAACTAGATGGAATTACATGTATGAAAGTTTAGTTGTTGCATATGAATATAGAAATATCATAAACTCAACGTTTAATGCTCATGTAAGTGATGATGATGAGCATCTTACAAATGCGGATTGGGCTAATGTTAAAATGGTTGTAGATTTTTTAGAAAAATTTCATATTGCTACAAATGAATTTTCTAGGCAATATTATCATACTATTTCTAAATGTTTAGTTTACATTGCAAAACTTGCAAATTTTTTTGTTCATTTTTCAGAGGGTGAGGTAATTTATCCACTTGCTATTGATTCTATGAGAAAAAAATTTAAAATATTTTTTTCCATATTCCCCCTATTTATGGTGTTGCTGCCTTGTTAAATCTTACTCTGAAATTAGGAGGTCCTCAATTTTGGGTATGAAACTATTTATATTGGTTTAGAACTTGAAGACGAGGAGTTGTCTAAACTTCCGGACGCAATAGCCTCAATTAAAATAAATGCTCAAACTCTTTATAATAGTTATCAAGTGTCATTAGATCATGCTAGACCAAATGTTACAAATCCTTCTTCTTCTAGTTCTCAATCAACTAAAAGAACTGCGGGAGTAAGAGCACTTAATGCTTGGGCGGAGTTCAGGGGTTCTCAAGGTTCTAGTACTAGTGATTTTTCGCAACTAAATGAGCTTGACATTTATTTGTCACAGGGAATTGAGGAAGTTAATCCCGACGACTACTTTAATATTTTGGAATGGTGGAAGGACAAAGAAAAATACTTTCTGATTCTTTCAAGGATGACCCAAGAAATTTTAACTATTCAAACTTCAGCAGTGGCATCGAAGAGCGCTTTCAGTCAAGCAAGACTTCAACTCGGTGATTATAGAGCGTCTATGAGGGAGAGCTTGGAAAAATCAGTATTTTTCAGAGATTGGATCTGTTCGGAAAGAAGAGATTTTGGACTTGCTGAATCACAACCAGAGGTAGACGAAGCTTACGAAGAAATGCTAGCTGAACTTGCGAAGGATCCTGCTTCGCCCGAAAGCAGTGATGACCAAGCTTCTTTTCCGCCACCACCATTGGAAATTCCTCCGGACCCTAAAGGATTTATGAAATTTGTAAGAGATACCGTGTAAATTAATCTGTAACTTGTATTTTGCACATCTTGATTAGTTTCTTTTTCTTCTCAATAGTTGTATTAGCTCCTTGTTGTGCTCATTCCATAGGGGGGAGGAAAACTAAGAAAGATATTGTCATTTTTTTTAATGCTATAATAAAATTATAACGCATTGCTTTGAATATCTCTTTACAATATTTTTATCTTTAAATTTGATTTAAAAATTTTAGGTCACAATTCTATAACATAATTTACAAGGAATTCCCTTATATATTTTTATTACCATTTTTTTTCTCTAACATCTATAAAAAATTTTAAAAAGTAGAAAAAATTTGTGGCCCACTTAGCCTGGGACCATTAGTTCTTGGTCCCGGTCCCGGGCCGGTTCCTACAAAAAAGCCCGCGAAGCCCGGGACCACTTAGGGCCGGACCACGAAGCCCATTTAGGACCGCGCACGGGCCACTTGCCAGAGTTAGGCAGGGTGTGTAAAATTGTCAGAGTGATTTCCTAGTTCGGCTAGGAAAGGGTAGTTTCGATCGGGCTTGTTTCTACATGGTATAAATACACCAAAAATATAATTCTTAGAGAACTTTTGACCTGCGAAATATTGGAGAACCAACCAAGGCAAAAAGACTCAAGAATTCATCAAGATTTCAACCTGTAATCGGTGCAATATGGGGGTTTGTATCGAATCTTTAGAATTGATGTTTTCTTTATTTTTGAACATTATTGAGATGTCTTGCTCCATGGCTATGGAGTAATTTCTATTAGGGTCTTGACAGATACGGTGTTTGAATAACTTTATTAGAGGTTGATTCTTGATAATTGTTAGAATTAATTGATGGAATTTAATTTATATTATGGAATTATTTATTATTCTGCTTAATCGAAAGAGGAGTTTGATATTGAATTTCTTCATATGTTACGCTCTAGTTCAAATTCTCAATTCAAATAGATAATCGAAAGAGCCTCTTGAATTGTTAATCGAACTAGAAAATAGGAAAATATTCGTGAGAAGTTACCCTTTATACCATAACCATCATTTTGTTGTTGCAATTGTTTACCGTGCTTCAATTGGATTAATTACTGAAATTAACGTTTAATCGAAAGAGGAATATTAACTTAAAGTGTAATACGATTATATATTAAATTCGTGAGAATCAACAGTATTATAGAGTGAATTAACTCAAGAATTGGATCCCGAGTCAATTATCTCTCACCTATCTAGTCAAATACCCTGATTTCCCTCATTGAGATTTCTTCTTGCTCAACTACTGTCTTTTGTGATCAACTGTTAATTGCTTAATTTTTAGTAGTTAATCGTAGTAATAGTCATCAAATCAAGTGTTATTTTTCCTTCATAGTAATCAACTGAATACTATTTGAACACTATTTAAACCAAATCCATGTGCAGACGATAATTAAACTATACTATCTTTGACTTTCGAGCAATTACAATGAAGCAGAGAAGGAACAGATTTGAGCACTGTGTGGTTAGTCTCTATTAGGGTTTTCATTAGATATTCTTTCTATATTGATAGAGATCCCCATTCATTCTTAGATTCACGTCACTAATTTTGTGTTGTGTTTTACAGTGGTCAAAAATACATTCGTTATTGCAGGTCACAAATATGTCATGAGTAAGTGATAAACGGTTAACAATGCATATTATTTGGTGCATTTCATCTCATAACTTGTGTGGTTGCGGGAGGTTACATGAGTGTTTGTAGTGAATTATTCTCATGACGTGCATTCTTATGTGTAGGAGCAAGTTGAACGAAAGGTGAGCAAAAGAAGTTGACTCGCGACCACAAGACAAAATAAGAACTTTGCTCGTTCATTCTCGTGTGCACACAAGAGTGTGAACGAGCTAGATGAGGAAAGCTTGAAAAAACATAACAGCTAACTAAGCTAAACACACATGAAAGTGCACAAAAGATTTTGGAGGCAAATAAAAAGAGAAGTACTCCGCTCGTTCATTCTCGCGTACGCATGAAAGAGTGAACGAGCTAAGCTGAAAAGTCTGTTGCAAAGTTGGCTTGAATTATCTCGCCCCATTCTAAACCCCATCCCATATAAATAGTACTTAAACTAACTTTTGAAAGGGGATTCGACCTAAGGAGACAAGAACATGCAAGGAGCAAGGCGGAGAATTCTTCTACGAGTTTTTCCCTTTCTTCTTCCTATTTCCATGATTTGTTATGAATTCTAGTATATACTTTTGCATACTATTATGAATAGATAATTTGTTATCTATGATTTTCAAGGAACCTTTTGTAGGATGAATTCTTGACACATTTTGATATAATTGAGTCTTTGATTTTTTATATTTGTTCAACTACGTGCTTAATTTTATTAATTGAAGAGCTCCCAATTAACGGTGCCTATTTTATTATGTATTGCTTGAAAAAGAGTACATATTTAGGCAGTTGTTGAACAACGTCACTCCTAACTTATAAGAGAGATCAATACAGGGGGTTTAAAAGCGGGAGTAGGGTTTAAACGCAGGAGTAGAGATAATGAAACTTTGACGTGATCATAGTGAGCGGTGAAAAAGTGCGAGCTAGCGTAATTCGAGAGAATATGACTAGTATATTATTGTAGTTTCTCGAGAAAGAATTACGATAAGTCGAGTGCTCATGATCAGTAAAGTATAATTATGCGAAATTATAGAATACGTAGCGGGAAAGATTCTCGCAATTGGAAAAATCATAACTCTAGACCTCCTTAATCTTGTCTCCAATCCTTAGTATCTTTAGCTATTAATTTATACTTTAATTTGTTATAGTTTAACATAACAATCTTAATATTTAAAACTTAGTAATTATTTGAGCTTTTCTTCTTATTGATAGTGAATAATTGTAGCTAAACCTTACTTCTCTATGGGATTTGACTCCGGACTCTTAGACCGAATTATATTTGCAGCGACCGCATATTGTTTTAGGACTAGAGTTGGGCATGATCAAATTTTGGCGTCGTTGACAGAGAACTAACAGTGTAGTTGTACTTGTATATATTTCTAGGTTTCAAATTTGATTTTTATTTTATTTTATTCTACTTTTTTATTTGATAAACATGATATCTTTAAATTATAGCAGTTTAGATATTGGTCATTCTACTTTTGATCCTTATACATATTGTGAGGGAAACCAGTCGTGACAAAATTATCAAATATTCCTGAGAGCGAGTTATGTACACCAATTCAATCTTATTTGAGAAATATGTGTGATGTTTGTGGTGGTCATGATGGTCACTTTTATAGTTGTGCTTATACTTCTTATCCTCCCCAATCCCTAATTATGAGGGTTCTGCTTTCTCTTGTGAGGTTAATAGGAATAAAGAACCCGAGGATGATAACCTGAAAATTATCAAATGTATGTTAAAGTGCCTTATGGAAAAAAATGATGAAAGACAGTTGTAGATAGAAAGGCAAGAGGCAACTATTAGCAACTTGGAGGCTTAAATGTGTCAAGTGGTTGAAGCTTTTAATGCTCAACAAACCAATATTGTGGATTGTAACCAAGAAGACTATGAGTTACACGGAGAAGTGAGGTCCTAAAGAAGGAGGTCAGAGTAGAACACTAACAATCTATCCCACTAGAATTTGAGGATGTCTATGTTAAAGAAGTGGCATTTGAGTCAACCAAGGACCTTAAAGATGCAACTTTAGTTGACTCTAATGTGTGTCACGAAGAAGATGTGAATAAACTTGTAAATTTTTATTTTGAATGCATTGGTCCTCACTCAAAGCATTTTTCCACATTGTGTTTGGATGATGATATGGAAATAGAGTCATTCCAGCCAATTGAGGAGTTAAGGGATGAGGAACAAAGTGTAACCACCCAATCAATCATTTTGAGCATTCACACTTTGATCGGTAGTTTACGGGCATGAGTATATCTGTATGATGTATTATGACTTATGTGAATCGTTGGTTTTGGTTTTGAGGTTATTCTTAATCGAATTGGATGAATGGATTTCATTGTTGAAGTTTTAAATTGGGATAGTTGACCAAGTTTGACTTTTTGTGAATTTTAACCTGTAATGGAGTTTTGATGATTCCGGTAGGTCCGTATGATGATTTTAGACTCGGATGTATGCTCGGATTTTCATTTGGATGTTTCTAGAAGGTTTCAAGACAAATTGACGAAAATTAGAAATTTGAAGGTTTGGAAAGTCCAAAAGTTTGACCAATAGTTGACTTTGTGGATATCGGGATCGGATTGTAGTTCCGAGAGTTGGAATATATTCGTTATGTCATTTGGACTTGTGTGCAAAATTTAAGGTCAATCAGACGTGTGTTGATAGGTTTTCAACATCGGTTATGGAAGTTTGAAGTTTAAAGTTCATTGATTTTGAATTGAGGTGTGATTCGTCGTTTCGACGTTGTTATGTGTGTTTTCAGGTCTCGAGTAGGTCTGTGTTATGTTATGAGACTTGTTGGTATATTTGGATGGGGTACCGAGGGGTCAGGCGTGTTTCGGATAGATTTCAGGCTATTCTATTGTGTTTTGTTGCTTTCTGGTGTCTCAGCCCTACATCGCGTTCACATGACAAGTATCGCGAACGCGTAGTGTATTTTGATGGCAGTGGCATTTCTTCATCGCATTCACGAATATTGGTCCGCGTTTGCGTATGAGGGATCATGTTCGCGTAGGGTTGATCTGGGAGTTGGGGCTGAAGGCCTTTCTTCATCGCGTTCTCGTGGTTGGAACCGCGTTCGTGTAGTTTTGTCCCCAGTGTGTATCACGTTCCGATGCTTTTGCTGTGAATGCGTAGAGTATTTTTGGGTGACAAATATTTTGTTCATCGCAAACGCGATGGTTTTCCCGTGTTCGCGAAAGAGGACGTCAGGCAGTGTATATAGTACTCTATTTCGAAGGTTTCAGACATTTTTGCATTATTGGAGCTATGGAACTCGGATTGAGCCGATTCTTGAAGAAAATTTCACCATATGAATTATGGTAAGTGTTCTCTACTCGATTTGGTTATATTTCATGAATCTATCTTCATTTTAGCAATTAGTTGATGAATTTAAAGAGGAAATTGGGGCTTTTGACCTAAGATTTCATAATGTGAATTTTTAGTTTTGAAAATCGAATTGGAGTCAGATTTGAGTGAAACTAGTATGGTTGGACTCGTAATTGAATGTGTTGTCGGATTTTGTAAAAAATTTTGGGTTCCGAGGTGCGAGCCTGATTTGGGCTATGGGTCGGTCTTGGGTTTTGATTAAGGATGTGATCCTTATCCTTTGGAATTGCTTCCTTGAGCATTTTTTTGATGTATTTGAATTGTTTTTGGTTAGTTTCGACCCGTTCGGAGCTCAAAATGTGCGGGATCGCATTTTGGAGCATCGCTTGGCTTGTTCGGTATTGAAATTGGATCATTCGAGGTAACACTTCTAAACTTAGTGCTGAGGGTATGAAACTCCGAAATACGTGATAAGTGATTGGTATTGAGGTGACACGCATGATAGGTGATGGGCGTGTGGGCATGCACCATGTGAATTGGGACTCTGTTGTTTCCAGGGAAATGTATAGTGGTCCTACTTTGTTGATATCCGTGTTTTCACCAAGTGATAAGTAATTGAGCTGTCAATCATGCTAGATATCATGTTTAGGCTTTATGCCGATATTGTTGGGAACCATAATGGTCGTTTCTTGCTGTCAATTCACTGATTTCATTGATATTTTGTACTCAGTCATATTCATGCATTCATATCATATCTCAGGCTCAGTTTTTATTTATTGATATATCATATCATTGTTGTCGGGCTAGTTTCATGACATTGTGGGCCCGTGATAGAGACTGGAGAGATTGATGATTGAGTGAGGCCGAGAGCCTTAGTGAGAGTGATATTATGGGATCGGGCTGCACGTCAACATGTTATATTGATTACATTTTATGGGATCGGGTTGCACGCCGCAACGATATAGTGCTTAGGCTGAAGGAGTCCCTCCAGAGTCTGCACACACACCCAGTGAGCGCAATTGATTATATATATGTATGTGGATTGGGTTGCACGATGCAACGAGCCTTATGGCTATATATATATATATATATATATATATATATATATATATATATATATATATATATATATATATATATATATATATATATATATATATATATATATATATATATATATATATATATATATATATATATGGATCAGTTGTATGTCGCGACGAGCCTTATGACTATATATATGTGGATCGGATTGCACCCCGCAACGAGTATTGTACAATTCTTAGTGATTGAGTGTGCTGAGTACAGAGCACGTTAAGAGAGAATGTGAGACAGTGAGATTGAGTACTCTGAGAGTGTGAGTACATGAGTTCATCATTGAGAGGCACTTCATTTGACATGCGTACTTGAGATACTTACATAGAGATGCAATTCCTTCTGCTATCCGGTTTGGTAACATTCATGATTTTACTTGTATCTTGACATGTAGGCATAGAGATGTACTTTCCTCATGCTATCTGAAAGAAATGAAACATTTACCTATTGAAAGGTTTTTGGGAAAAACTATAGTATTCAAACTGTCTCATATTTGTTCGACGATTTCGGTACAAGATTTGGGTTTTCACTGATATATTTGAAAAACTTAACTATTTTCGAAAAATATGAATAAGTTGAGCATTTTCAATTCCGAGTTACTTCTTTATGTACTTGCCTTGCTTTGTTGTGAACTGTTATTGGTTATTGGTGTTGGACCCGACCTATGTTCCAACTCGTCACTACTTTCAATCTAAGGTTAGATTTGTTACTTACTGAGTACATGGGATAGGTTGTACTCATATTATACTTCTGCACCTTGCGTACAGATATTGACTGCTGACGTGTTGTGATCAACGGGAGACGAAATTGAAGATGTACCTGTGTTTCGGTTGTAGCTGCCTCTTGTTCATGGTAGTCTTAGATCTATAAAACTCTGTTTATGTACTTTTCAAACAAATGATGTATTTACTTCATTTGAGTTTTGTAAACTCTATTCTTAGAAGCTCATGATTTGTACTACCAGTTCTTGGGAAATGTATAAGATTCAGATAGTTCCTTTTGTTTAATTGTCTTATTAATATTATTGGAATTGGATAGTTATTCGTTGGCTTACTTAGCGGGTTGGATTAGGTGTCATTACGACTAGTGAATTTGGAGTCGTGACACAAAGTGCCTACATTCTGACATTTTTCGTACCGGAAAGACAGGATTCCACATCCCATCTAAAGGCCAAGAAGCATAAAATATTATAATGTTTCCTTGGGCCAGATAGATTTGTTCCACCGTCCCAAGAGAAAAATAATAAGCTTGAATCAAAACTTGTGGTCAAATTCATAAGCTCGAGGTAGAGGAAAAAAAGTGATTTGCATCATGCCGCGATGTTAAATCAGGCACTTGTTGGGAAGCAACCCAACTTTACTGCTTTCACTGATTTTTAGTTTTTTTTCTAAAATTATTTTTATTGTGTTAGTTTTTAGTATAAGTTTTGATTTTCCAGGAGCATGAGAACAAAACCATTGGAAGGAAGCAAAAGGAAGCAAGATGGCTGGAACTAAGTGTGGGTGTGCCCGCATAAAAGATCAATGCCTGGGAGAAGTTTGAGTACCCCATGAGTTGCTAATGCTTCGGCCTTTGACCTAACAGGGAATTTCTCTTATATATATATATATATATATATATATATATATAATAATAATAATTAGGCAGAAATAATGCTTCTTGGTTTTTCTTATGGCCACAGTTCTTTTTCATGGGATGACTCTTTGAACTGGGTAGTAGTTTTATGCCGGGACTTAGATCTGTAATAATTGAGTTGATTATCTTCTTCGTGTTATCTATGCCCACATGCCTTGTGAATATGTGTGACTTTATTTTGACGTTTAAGTTCATTTGTTGACTCCAGTGATTACTTTTCAGGTGTTGAATTAATATGGTGATTGTGCTTAGTTGTTTAACTTGAGTACCGCATTTGAACTGTCCAGAGTGAATCATGTGCACTGTGTGATATGAGGTCTTGATTACATTATATGCTATCAAGTGTTAGTCTAGAAATTGCCCCGTGTGTTATTCGAAGCGAAATAAGTAAGCTTTGTGAGTCTAGGAGGTGATGTAGGCATTTCTTTGATTGTCCATTGAGCTAGTATGCCACCAAATTATCCTTAGATAGCACATTTAAACCTATAAAACCTATTCTTTGGCACCCACATTACAAGCCAATTCCTTTTTTGTTTTCAATTAAATATTTTTGAACCTTTACCTCTGAAAGCACTTAAACCGCTAGAAGAGTAAGGTAGATCTAGGGTAGCTTTTGAGTGAAACATAGAAAGGCCAAAAGGTGCACGCATGTTTTGAAAGATCATTGGACGGGAAACCCAAGTTAGGAGAGTGTTCGAATAAAAGACAAAAGAAGAAAAAAAAATCGAAGAAAATACAAGAAGAAAAGAAAAATGAAAAAAATAGAAAATATACCTTCTATTACTCGTAATCAGGGCTAGTGAATGCATAGTTGTGCTTAAAGAAGAAGGGCCAAATTATATATGATTTCGTGGCATTGCTTCAATTGGTCATGAAAAGTGTGTATTTAAAATTTAAGTGTAGTGAATTAAAGTACTTAGGAGAGTTAGTCACTATACCCAAATATATCCTACCCATCACTTAGCCTACATTTCAACCTGAAAAGAACTAATTGATCCTAGACTTCGTAACCTTAGATTACTAGAGACATACACTACATGCAAGCTTATGGAACGACCTCGGGATGCACATGAATTTGTTTGTTAGAGTGAGTAATTCTTTCAATTTGTAACTCCTTAAATTATACTTGAATGCGTATTTGAGTGTGTGGACTAATTTCTCTCTTTGATTTGTGGTGAGGGCACATGATTTGCAAAGGACTAGGCATTTTGAGTTGATACAAGAATTTAGCCATAGTAGGGAAAGTATTGAAGTCATATTTTGAGGTTAGGATGTTAGAAGAAGTCGCACAAATATTTTAAATAGTCTAGCATGGGTCAAATTTTTAAAAAAGATGTCAATAGTTCTTTTGTTGAGTTCTAAGTGCTGGTATAAACCATTGTCATTGGTGTGATGCTTGAGTAATTTTTGCTGAAATGTGTTTCTTGTTATTGTGCTTAATTTTGAAAGTTGCTCAAGGACGAGCAAGAGTTTAAGTCTAGGGTATTGATAAACGATTAAAAATGTATATTTTTCGGTGCGCTTTCATCTCATAACTTGTGTGTTGTGGGAGGTTACATGAGTTTTTGTATTGAATTACGCTCATTTACGTGCATTCGTATGTGTAAGGAGAAAGTTGGACGAAAGGTGAGCAAAAGAAGTTGACTCGAGACCAAAAGACAAAAGAAGAACTTTACTCGTTCATTCTCGCGTGCACACGAGAGAGTGAATGAGCTAGCTGAGGAAAGCTTAAAAAAAATAACAGCAAACTAAACTAAAAAAGAATGGAAGTGAAGAAAAGATTTGGGAGGCAAAAGGAAAATAGAAGTACTTTGCTCGTTCACTCTCGCGTGCGCACGAGAGAGTGAACGAGTTAACATGAAAAGTATGTTCCAAAGTTGGCTTGTATTATTTCGCCACATGCTATCCCTATCCCATATAAGTAGTCTTTAAAAACTCACTTTTAAGGGGGTATTCGACCAAAGGGAATTCAACCTAAGGAGACAAGAACATGCAAGGAGCAAGGCGGAGAATTCGTCCACGAGTTTTTCACTTTCTTCTTCCTATTTCTATTATTTGTTATGAATTCTAGTATTGTAGTTTTGCATACTATTATGAATAGCTAATTTGTTATCTATGGTTTTGATGGAACCTTTTGTAGGATGAATTATCGATACATTTTGATATAATTGAGTCTTTGGTTTTTTTATTTGTTCAACTATGTGCTTATTTTAGTTAATTGAAGAGCTCTCGATTAACAGTGCCTATTTATTATGTATTACTTGAAAAAGAGTACATATTTAGGTGGTTGTTGAACAACGCCACTCCTAACTTATATGAGAGATCAATATGGCGGGTTTAAAGGCGGGATTAGAGATAACGAAACTCTGACGTGATCATAGTGAGCGGTGAAAAAGTGCAAGCTAGTGTAATTCGAGAGAATATGACTAGTATATTATTGTAGTTGCTTGAGAAAGAATTACGATAAGTCGAGTGCTCATGATAAGTAGCGAATAATAAGGCAAAATTATAGAATACGTAACGGGAAGGATCCCGGCAATTGGAAAAATCATAACTCTTGACCTCCTTAATCTTGTCTCCAACCTAGTATCTTTAGCTATTAATAACTTTTTATTTGTTATAGTTAAACATAAAAATCTTAATATTTATAACATAGTAATTGTTCGAGCTTGTCTTCTTAGTGATAGTGAACAGTTGTAGTTAAACCTTAATTATCTGTGGATTCGACTCGGACTCTTACACCGAATTATATTTGTAGCGATCTCTTATCCTTCTTACGACTAGAGTTGGGCGTGATCAGTAAATCGCTGAAATGTGCTTATAGTACGTAGTAAAATTGATTTAAACTCCAAATTAAACCAAGTAACTCCTAAACTTAATTCTACATGATAATGTACCCAATTATATATCTAATACACATATTAACTATTCTTTCTTACATGTGAAACTATCGTAACATGAAATTAAACATGCAATAAGGTTCTTAGGGGGCAGATACAATGTTATGGGGTTTATATAAGCTTTAACACTTTTAACGCAAAGCATAAATTGTTGTATACAAAGTCACTAAAGTTGTAATAAATAAATCAGTAGATATTAACCCATAACTTTATAACTTTATAATATAATGGGTTCAAATGTTAATAAATTTAAAAATTTAAACAAATAAAATTCTTAATTCCTAGATCTACCTTTGGTTCGTAGTACTAAATTAGATTGTTATTACTCTTTCCAATAGGATAACCGGTATTTTTATTGCTTAATTGAAAGGATGAATAACATATAAAATAATCATATAACTAAGCTTTGTATCGAGATCTTACTATACAAAGAAAATCAGGGGAAGAGCTAGCATAGAATTTACGGGTTCGATAGAACTCAGTAACTTTGGTCTAAACATTGTATTTGTTGTAAAAATTTCATTGAATGCATATAAATTATTAATTTAGAACTCAGTAATATAAACTGTAATGACCCGACTGGTCGTTTTGAGCTCTAGCACGTCGTTCAGCGGTTTGAGGTCTTGCGTAGCATCACTTCAGGTCGGAATTGAATTTCGGAAATTTTAGAGATGATTCGGATGGAAAATTCTAATTTCGGAAGCTTTAAGTTGGAAGAATTGAGTAAAGATTGACTTTTGAGTAAACGACCACAGAATCGGGATTGAAGGTTCCAATAGGTTCGTATGGTGATTTCGAACTTGGACGTATGTTCGGATTGAGTATATGGGTCTCCGGAAGCATTTCAACCCGTATTATGAAAGGTTGACATTTTGAAGGTTTAAGAATTTTCTAAGTTTGGTTTGAAGTAGGTTTTGGTGTTATCGATGTATGTTTGTAGTTCTGAGCCTTGGAATAGGTTCGTATCATGATTTGTGACCTGTACATAAAGTTTGGTGTCATTCCTGAATGTTTTAAAAGAGGATTTTGATCGTCGATTCATATTTTTGATGTTGTTGATGTGATTAAGTGCCTCGAGCAGGTTCGTGTCATGTTTTGAGACTGGTTGGTGTAATTGGATAGGGTCCCGAGGACCTGGCTATGTTTCGGGGTAGTTTCAGACCAAGTTTTGCTGATTTGGTGATGTTGGTGTTCTGGTGTACTGGTGTGTTTCGCGATCGCGAAGATTGTCCCGCAATCGCGAAAACGGAAATTAGAGGGGGCAGCTGATTCCCCTACACGAAGAAAAGAAGGGCCTACGAACACGTAGGTGGGTTTGGCAGTGCTTCCCGAACGCGGAGGCCCAACCGAGAACGTAATGAGGAAATGGGCAAAAGGCCTTTGGCCTATGCAAACGCGATAGGGAATCACGAACGCATAGCTTTGGGGTAGTGATGCATCGCGAGCGTGATGTCATGGACGCGAACGCGAAGAAGGTTTTGGGGTAGTGGAATTTTTGGCCTTCGCGATCGCGAGGCATTTTCCCCGATCGCAAAGAAGGTCGACTGGGCAGTGTATAAGTTTGCAAAACGGGTTTTGGCTCATTTTATCTCAAACCTCCCATGGAAGCTGAGCTTGCGGAAATTTTTAAGGAGCTTCTTTTTCACCCATTACTTGGTAAGTGATTTCTTCAAGTTGTGAGTTAAATATATGAATTATACATGGATTTAAACACGAAAATTTGTAGAAATTTAGAATTTTGGTGAAAAACTTAGAAATTGGTATTTTATATTTTTTACCACAAAATTGGACATGGAATTGGGAATAAATTATATATTTGAGTTCGTAATGTTATGGGTAACGTTTATTTTCAAACAAATTCGAAATCCGGACATGAAGGCCCGAGGGTTGACTTTATTGACTCTTTGAGCGGAGTTGCGAATCATTATAAGTTGTTAAATTGTAAGCATTAGAGTATATTTTGATTGATTTACACGTTGTTTGATTAGTTTCAGGACATTTGGCTTTGATTTGAGGGGTTAGAGGGGCGTTGGAGCCGGTTATGGAACTTCGGAGCGAGGTACGTCTCTTGTCTAACTCTGTGAGAAGGAAACTACCCCTAGGTGATTTATTTGGTATGTGCTACTTGTTTCCGGGGATATATACACACGAGGTGACGAGAGTCCGTACATAGCTAAATTCATGTTATTGTCCGGTAGACTTGAGTTCACACAATGCTACAATTGTACTATAGGAGTTATCTTTGCTCGTTTAATCCCTTTATTTCGCGTTACGACCTTAGACTAGACTCGCGTAGAGTGATACATTTGCTATTGTAGATATTTGACGGGCTTCATAATTAGCCGTGAAATAATTGCACTCCTATTACGAATTTCTGCCGCGCTATGTGTTTTCATCGAAAATATTTCCTTAAAATTCATAACTCACACGTTTATTTGTGAGTAGGGTCAAGGACCCGCTAAGGCTTCTTATTCTAATGGGTCGGGTCGTTCGTCTCGCCGGGCTTATATACCACACTATCGTGGGAGCGGGTCGTTCGCCTCAGCAATATAATAGATGCGTCTATGGTTCGTGCCGTTCGACCCTCGACAGTTCACACAGTATGATGGGATTGGGTTGTACGCCTCAGCATTTCTGTAAAATACTCTGATGGAATCGTGCATAATATTTGACAAGAAGCCAGTGTACCTGTGAGTTTTTCTTGATTTGAATTGTGACGACCTAGTTGGTGAGGTCCATTATTTATATATACTCCGGTTGGGGAGGTAACTGCTAATGTTAATTGAGAGCTTTAGTTTATTGTTGAGAGGAGAGTTGTACCATGTATTTATACTTGTTTATTTCGTTTATTTACTTTGCTTCATGTCATGTTTACTTCCTACTGTATTTGATTTATTGGACCACTTGTAAATGTCGATGTCGACCCCTCGTCACTACTTTTTGGGGTTAGGCTAGATACTTGTTGTGTACGCGTTGATTTACGTACTCATGCTACACTTGTTGCACTTATTGTGCAGGTATATATATATATATATATATATATATGTATATATATATATATATATATATATATATATATATATATGTTTCCGGTGGTTCTCTGGGTGCAGAGGTGCAGCTATTGCAGAGACTTTACCGTGAGCTACATTCCATGTTACGATCCGCAACATACAAAGTCTCCACCAGAGTTATTTATATTCTCCTGTCTAATTTATATTCCAGACAGATGTTGTATTTTATTATAGTTCCTCGTTGATGCTCGTGCAACTTGTGATACCGGGTTTTGGGGGTTCCTACTGGTTGTACATTATTGTAGTTCACGTAAATATTATCTTTTTACCCTGTAAGTTCTATTTTTATACTACCTAATTAATGGAAACTATGAATTCAAAAGTAATAAAAATGAGTAATTAAGTTGATCAATCACCGGTGGCTTGTCTGATTGCGGTGTTGAGCGTCATCACGATCTATAGTGGATCGTGACATAAATGAACTAGAATTCCGAACCCACAAATTTCAAATCTTGTCTCCGTCTCTCTGAAGCCAATCATTAATTTTCTTTCTTTTGTTTGAAAAACAAACGACTCCAAATACTGCATTGTAAGTCCTGATATAGGCTGATTTTGTTTACGCACAGTCCAATTTCACGCGCTTCTATTTTTATAGATATAACCAAGCAGGTTCAAATGCATGAAGAACATATATACTGTTCTTGAAGTTGTATTAAATATAAATGAGAAGTAAAGCCCACAACAGGAAACAATTTTATTTCAGGAAAGTGGACACAGTTTGGAGCCACAGACAGAAAATAAAACGCTTAAATTATAAAATGAAAAGAGAAATAATAACAATGGTGCGATTATTTCTAATTAGGTGTGGAGTAATTAATATAATTTTCAAGTCGAATATAATAGGTTAATTCTCATCTTCCTGTCTGTGGAGTAAACAACAACTGAGTTTCAACAAGGTAATATTTATTTGTTCTACATATAAACAAATGTACGTAGGTCTTGCTATGTAGTATAGAGTAATTTTATCTCTATCAACTTTTTCGATTGATAGTTGATTTGATGGACAAAATTGGTTGGATAAAACAATCAACACACTTACTTAAATTTGAAATAAAAATATTACACGATCGACAAAGAATAAACAGAAAAAACGACCAACTTTTGATGAGAATTGTAATCTTCTGATGATGGATCCTCATTCCTAAACAACCAAGAATCAAGTTAGATCTATGTTGAACGATTTGTTGCAATTATAAACATCAAAACACAAACAAAACAAATGTGACGTTTAGATACACAATTGACTATATTGAGAGTTGACTGCCTAGGTATAGGTACGTATTAATCGACATGCGATGATTTGAAGTTTATAGTTTTAAGATTGCTACTGCATTTGTAATTCGTCTTAATTATTGAATTCATAATTAACTAAAATATTTAAGTATACATATTTAATAAATTTTTTAATATAAATATAAATTCTAAACAGACACTATTGGATTCGTCTGAACTCGTACCTAATACTCTAGCTCCGATCCGCCCTTGTTATTGATGTTTAAGTTGACCTATTTTTGTGTATGTTGTGAATCTAAGAAGGAGTAACATGCCATGTGGAGTGTCCAATTAGGATCCCACATGGCATAGGCCCATACTTATTCCTTTTGTTCTCTGACTTCCACATGGACTTGCTATATATGTATGATGCGTTTTCTTCTAACCTCGTTGATTATATTCTAAATGAGGAAACCCAGCATTATGTATATGTTGTTCCAAATTCCAATACAGTTATCCCAACACTTTGATTTTCTTTTTCCAATTTGAATTGTGGTTCATAATCTCTCTGAAATTATATATTTTTGGAGTTTAAGTTCTAAACATGGTTGGTACAGTACATTTACATATTTATTTAAATGGATTTAAGTTATTTTTGCTGATATTATTGTGATACTACTTGCCTTGTTTTTTCAAGTTAATGACTATATTTATTATGACTAACAAGTCTTACTATGTGCATTAATATGTGATCCCTTCCTTTTCACTACGGATTAGATCGTAATCTGATCAAATGAAAGACTAATTCAGACGTTGTCTGCCCTCTCTACGTTTTTCTCTATAGTTTAAATGAAGTTTCTACAAGTCTTCTCTGACCAGATAATGTGATTTAATGTAGATTAAATATAATTAAAAAGGCGGGGGTTTAAGTTAAGATGTTTTCAATATCATTTATACTAAGTTAATTAACGAATGTCATCTAAGGTCGCTCTCTACGAAGCTTTTGGCATATAGGTTTCATCTGAATCGCTGCACCATGTTGTTGTGGGTCGTTTAACATCTCCTCATAATTAAGTTTGGATATAGTTTTTATCATAAATGACAAAACCCTAGTTATATATACGAGGGTCCCCCACTAAAGAACATCAATAGAAAGTCATTTTATGATTTGAGGTTGGGCCAAAAAGGGATCCCACATTTTTTTTCTTCATAGTGTCCGTTAACGCATCGAAATCTGACTAACTCCATATTAAAGGTAAAATATTCCCTAACAAAAGATCAAACTCGAATGGAATATTATATTATTCCACCACAATCCTCGTTCCTTATCTCACATTTCAAACACCCAACGGTCACGATATTTCATGGAGTGTCTTTGAACTAAATAAAAAAAGAGATTATCGGCTTTGCATGAGAAATGTAATTTCCTTTTTCTACGAGCACAACAAAATACAGAAAAAGGGAAGGGACGAATATAATTGGTTTCAGTTAGAGACAAAAGAGCATATCATATTCTGAAAGAGCTTTTCATTAATTTGTTTTGGACCCCAAAAGAGAGCAATGATAGAATACTCTTCTTCAACATGTGCTGCTGTTTGTGGATGCCCCTCTCTCCTTCCTTGTAAGATTAACTATAATTCAATAGTTTAGTCTTGCATGTTCGGAAGTAATAGTACCACAAAAATCCTTGCTTGATGTAGAGCAATAGTATAAGCTACAATGGAATTAGCTCTTTTTATTATCAAAGGTTTTTCTAACTTCTCTTCAGAAATGGAGGAGAATTAAGGAAAGAAAAAAAAAAGTTTGGTGAGTGAGAAGAAAATAATACTACTTGATTTTATTTTCATTATTTAATGACATGTAGACATAGGTTTTTTAAGAAAGAAAGAAAGTTGTTGAATAAGAGTATACTTAGAGTATGTTGTCACGCTTCGAACTTGGGCTTGGACGGAACACGGCACCCGAAGCCTGACTACATGCGACCAAGCGAATCAACTGGCTGGCTGAATCAACATGTGATATCATTACATACTGAATGCAGAAGATAAACTAAAACATGCTAATATACTGAAAGTCTGAATGATATAAATCAAAGTGCGGAAACACTAATACATTCTGAAACATATTTGTAGCCAACCTGCCTTAACATAAATAGCCTGCAACTCTGTCTAACTATTATTCTAGTCTATGAAGCCTCTAGTGAAGTACTGAAAACACTGTCTGTCTGTAAATACTGAAAGACTGTAAAGTAATAATAATGCCCCGGGCAAAAGGGATGTCATGCTGAAAGAAAGAATTGTAAATTTGTTGAAACTGAAACTAAATCAATAACTGATAACTGAACTGGACATCAGAAGTAAGGATATGAATATTTCCTCTTCTGAATGATGAACCACTTGTTTATCTGAATAAATAAATTGCGGCCTCAGGCCCAAATATATATGTGCACAAACTGCGACCTTGGGCCCAAGTATACGTATACATAATTGCGGCATCATGCCCAAAGATGCATAAAGCATAACTACGGCCGTAGGCCCAAATATAGGTGTTCAACCTTCAGGTATTTAAAATCAGGAACTGAGAATCATACTGCAATATATGATACTGAAGTTTCAATTGTTTATGACATGCTGAGTAATCTAGACTGAGACTCGTGGCATCAAACACAAGTCTATATTGATTACGCACTGAGCTCACAACGTTCGGAATGAAAGTCATGAACGAATTGCGAAGCTAGAGAATAGAAGTTCTATAACTATTCAAGGAATTAAGCTTAATTATATTTCTGAGGCAATTAGTAATGTTGTAAAAGAAACGACGTATAGGGAGAATCATTAACATTACCAAACATAGAGTTAGTCTCGCATACCTTAACTTACTGCTATTGAGCGTATTACAATATTCGCCAACCCTTTCAACTTTAACCTATAGCAATACAAGTCAAATGTGTTCCATATTAACAATAATATTCATGTTTTGATCACTTAGGCATTTTATCAAATACTTTATGGGCGTAAAGCCTCATAATCCTTATTAATGGTGTTTCTGCACTCAACAACCCATTCTTTATAACCGTTCATGCTTTTCTATCAAACTCATCAATTCATATCTCATGAACTTAGAGTCTAAAATCATTAATCCATTGCTATAATCAATTAGAGGGTGAAGATATTACCTTTTTGACGTTCTATCCTCTAGAATTCAAGTTCTAGGATTTCTTTTCTTAACAATGATGTCTCAATCTAACATCTAATGATTTGAAGGGTTTACCCAAGTTAATAAGTTGTTGGAGAACTGAAATTAATTTAGAATCATCATTAGAACTTATCTTGGATGATGGAGGGACTTTGGAGGAAGTTGGTTTCTTGAGAGCTTCCTTTTCTAGAACAAGTTTTTGTGTTTTGGGGTGTGAGGGATGAAGTAGGGATTTTAAAACGGCTTCCTGGGTGTGCCACCGCACAGCTGAAGGTCCAACCGTGCACCTGAACGCACATCAAAGGCAGTATCACTTCCACAAGTGCGTGAGTGCGCACGAGAACAGCTAGGCGCGCACATGAGTGCGCAGAATGCGCATTGTCCATTAAAAACATATAACTTTTTGCACAGAGGTTCGTTCGGGCTCCATAATATATCATTGGAAAGGAATTTCAAAGGGATACAACTTTCATGTGTTTTGATGTGCTGTTATCACAGAATCTTTATTCCGTTCTATCCGGGGAGGAATTAATCCAAATCCTTCGGCAACTGTGAGGGAATTAAATTCCTTACGGAAACACATGAAACTTGTGGGCTCGGAATTTTTTCTGTTTTATTTTCTTAAACTAATGTTTGTTGATTTACTGGTTTTGAACACAGTGTGCTAACAATGTGTGATGACCCAAAAGGTCATCCCATATATTTCTAGCTAATTTTATGTTCCGAGGTCGTGAAAACCTCCTTCTATCTCACCTCGATTTGCGTGCACAGCCCGGGCGTGTAGCCGGGAATCCCTTATGTGAAAAACTGATAAAAATGATAATTTTGTATTAGAAATTTTTTATAGAGTTGACTTTGGTCAACGTTTTTGGTAAACGGACCCGGATCCGTGATTTGATGATCTCAGAGGTTCCGTAGGAAAATATGGGACTTGGGCGTATGCCCAAAATCAAATTCCGAGGTGCCAAGTCCGAGAAATGAATTTTTGAAGAAAAAATATTTTCTAAAAAATATAAAGGTTTTTTAAAATGAAATTTGAGGTGAAACCTATGGTATCGGGCCCGTACCTTAGTTCCAGAGCTCAGAACAAGTTCAATATATTTTATATGTGTTATCTGTGAAATTTAGAAACAAACGGACTTCGTTTGGCGTGATTCTGATCATAAATGGAAAATTTAGAAGTTTTGGAAGTTTAAAGGAATTTCATTGATTTTAAGGTTTAATTTGATGGTTATGATGTTATTTAGGAGTTTTGATTACTTGAATAAGTCAGTAGGATATTTTTGAGATTGGGTGTATATTTGGTTTTGATCCCTGAGGGCTCGGGTGAGTTTGGGGTAGGCGTCGGAGTGCAAATGCCTTAGGAAATTTCTGCTGTTAGTGTTGTTATCTAGTGTCTAATAATTTAGGCTATGCGAACGCACAGGTAAGGTTGCGAACGCATAGCACAAGTTTGGGTTGGGAAGGATTAAGCTAGTGCAATTCGCACCATGTAGGTCGCGATCGCGGAGTGAGGGTCTGGGTCTGGGTCTGCTATGTGAACGCACCAGGGTGGTCGCGAACGCACAGCGTAAGAGGGGACCTGGGGGCTGGGTGTGTTTTACCCTGTGCGAACGCGGCCCTTAGCACGCAAACGCATACGCCAAATCAGCTAAGCCTTCGCAAACGCGACCAAGGGGTCGCGAACGCATAGAGGAATATTGGCCCAGTGATTTTTAAAGCCAAAAATAGAATAGTTACGGGATTCTTCACCATTTTTCACAAACTTCTTCTTCTCCACTTCTCTTGGGCGATTCTTAGGAGACTTATTAACCATAATCTCATAGATAAGTAATCTTTAACTCGTTTCCTTCCATTTTCATCAATATTCTATTAGATTCTAGGCCTAAAATCATGAAATCAAAGGTAGAAATTGGGGTTTGGGGTATAGTTAGGGCTTTTTGATTATTTGGGGAATTTGACCTCATTTTGGGATCGGAGTTCAAAACAAATTATATATTTGGACTCGTGGGTGATTGGGTAACCGGAATTTGTAAAATTTGTCGGGTTCTGAGGTGCGGGCTCGGGGGTCGACTTTTGGGTCGATTTTTATAATTTTGTAAAGATTGAAACTTTATTATTATGAATAGTTCCTTATACGTTTTATGTGTATTTTGAAGTTGTTTTAGTTGATTTTGAGTCGTCCGGAGGTCTTTTTGCCCGAGAAGTCTATTTTGAGTACCGGATTGTCGTCTTTGAGGTAAGTATCTTTTCTAACCTTGTGCGAGGGAACTGCCCCTTAGGATTGAGTCTTCCTTGTTGATTGTAGTCCGAGTATGCGAGGTGACGAGTGTGTAATCGGACTTATTTGCACTTTGAATGGCCTTTTAGGATTTGTAGATTCTTATATTACTTGTGTATGATTTGTAATTGTTACCTTTGAATCCTTGGTTGTTAATTCCATCCCTTCCTGTTTAAATTAGAATTACTTGTTTATGGATTCTTTCGTTGGCTATTTGACTTAACTGAATATTCTACTTCTCTTATCATCATGCTATATTTTCTTCCTAGCTTGCCTAATTGACTATAATTAGTGTCATCTAGCCTTATAGTTGACTAGCCGCAGTTGGAACATCTATTCGTTAGAGTCAAGCATGCCCTGTGAGTCTTACATTGTGATTTATATGACTATTCCCTTAAGTGTCACTTAGGTCTAATTGTTAGACATTTATGTTATTGGTATTTCTTTGATGTTGCCTATTACTGGGCCTTTGTTTAAGCTGAGTGTTATTCCGTGAAGTTGACTGTTTAGGTGAGATTGGTTATAGTTGTTTCCCTTGCCTGGATGTAATGATTTCTGATACTACTTATGTTGTTAGTGATATGGTTTGTATTGTTGACTCCCTTGCCGGGAAGTTGTGGTTTCTATTACTGGTTATGTTGTTAATGATATTGTTTGTATTGTTAACTCCCTTGCCGGAATGTGGTGATTTATGGGTCATATTGTTGGTTTTTCCTTGCCAAACTGTTGTTCTTGATATTGTTTGGGTGAGGAAGAGTGTAAAGCACGAAGGGTGATGCCGTGTATTGTGAGGATGAGAGTGTTAAAGCACGAAGGGTGATGTCGTGCCATGTTATGATATTAAAGCACGAAGGATGATGTCGTGCCATGTTATGATATTAAAGCACGAAGGATAATGTCGTGCCATGTTATGATATTAAAGCACGAAGGATAATGTCGTGCCATGTTATGATATTAAAGCACGAAGGATAATGTCGTGCCATGTTATGATATTAAAGCACGAAGGATAATGTCGTGTCATGTTATGATATTAAAGCACGAAGGATAATGTCGTGCCATGTTATGATATTAAAGTACGAAGGATAATGCGGTACCGTATCTATTTATTTAATTGTGAGGATGAGAGTAAGAGCACGAAGGGTGATGTCGTGCACTTGATTTGGTGAGAATGAGAGTAAAGCACGAAGGATGATGTCGTGCACTTGTTTTGGTGAGAATGAGAGTAAAGCACGAAGGGTGATGCCGTGCACTTGTTTTGGTGAGAATGAGAGTAAGCACGAAGGGTGATGTCGTGCACTTGTTTTGGTGAGGATGAGAGTAAAAGCATGAAGGTTGATGACGTGCACTTGTCTTTGCATTTTATTTCGTTGTTCCAAATTTGGATATTCCTACTGATCTCTTACTGCATTTATTGGCAAGATTTGATATTCCTCCTGTACGGCATGGTAATTTCTGAGTTACGGACTAAGTTCCGGTGGATAAATCTTGAGGAGATTTTGATCAAGAGATTTTATTGAAAAGTATCAATGAAAACGTAATGGTTTGAAATGATTATATTTGAATGACTTATAAATCGAAGGTATATTTGAAAGGTACTAGTCTTGCCTAAAATGATATTTGAAAGTCATTTATTGGGAAAGCATCTTTGAGAAGTTTCGTATTTTGAAAGAAACTATGTTTTACGTAATTATCTCTATTAAATATACTTATATCTACTTTTGGAGAAAATATGTTTTCAAAGGAAACTCTTCCATACTAAAATAATTTTTATTTGCAAAAGTTTTTCATATGAATTGTTGTTTAAAGATTTTCACCAGTTTATGGATTTTAGTGTCTAAGGCCCGATGTAAACAAACCGATGTAGAGTTGAGTTATTGGTGTTCTCTATTGTATTGTGTTTACTTTCGGTTTAGCTTGTTTTGTTGTCCAGCTTTCTGGGTACTTTTGTATTGTTTCGTGATTGATTTCTGTAATTGCCTTCCGCTTTATATTTTCATTGTTGTAAATTATTCCGTGAAGTCTTAGATAGATGTAACGTTCGGTCATTTCTACATTCATGTTATTTATCTTGTAGGCCAGTGGTGTCTTGACTAGTCCTCACCACTACTCCACCGAGGTTAGTCTTGATACTTACTGGGCACCGCTGTGGTGTGCTCATACTATACTTCTGCACATTTTTGTATGCAGATCCAGGTATATATTGTAGTAGTAGTGTGGATGATTGCCGAGGAGACTCAAGGTACCTGTTGTTGCTTCGCTGGCTTCGGAGTCACCTTCTTTGTATTTATTATTCATACATTGTTGTATCTATTTCCAAACATTTATACTTAGAAGTTGTAGAAGATTCGTAGAGCTTATGACTTGTACTACCGGTTTTGGGAAAGTTTGTACATTCTGTTCAGATTCAATATCAAGACTGTTAGTTTTCCTTTATTTATTGTTGTTAGTCAGTAATTGCTAGGTTTACCTAGTCCCTAAGACTAGGTGCCACCACGATACCCAACGGGGGGAAATTGGGTCGTGACACAATGTTTTCCCAAATTATCAACAGGTTTTCACGAAATCCTACTAGAAGATAGACCTTCCATAAAATTAGTTGATTTTATCGAATGTTATGCACCTCACTCTTCGTCTTGATTTCAAAACAATTATTTCTACCAATACTCATCACGATAGGACTTCATATGTCTAAGATGTCTGTATAATATCATTTAACACGTCCACACCTAGTTCGGATTTACGGAGTGTTACATATATATCTTAAATATGCTATAATAATTTCTTAACCATACGACCATGTCATTAGAGGAAGAATATAAAATTTAATGCTAAAGTCATTCTAAATATAGAAAGATGTATTTATCATTTTGGGACAAATAAAAAGAAAAAGTATCATATAAAACGAAATTGGAGAAGTAATAGATCTACTTTGAGTCTTTATAAGTTCTTAACTACTAGGAGATCAACTATTACTAATAGAATTAATCCAAAAGAAAACAACTTATTTTCTTTCAAATCTCCAAGTTTGACTTGTTCCTAAGATAATTATTTATTGTTTGAACCAAGGAAAAATAATTAAATCAATTATACCCTGTCCAATCAAACCGGGTCTTGATTCACATTCAGCATTTCAGCAGCAGCAGTTAGTCGACCAAACTCCATAAAACAAGCTTATGCTCATAAGTCATAAGATGCTTTATACCTTCAACAAGAATAAGCACACAACTCTATACAAAACCAATGCACTTGTCACTCTTCCAATACTTTGCTTGTATAGATTCAAATGATCTCCATTAATACTTCAACCAAAGATTGAGCCCAAATGTTGAAAGGCATCTCCTTATAGTTTATATATAATAGCTTTAATTAGTTTGGACACCCCATATGAAAAGGATCTTGTATTAATTAGTAAAATATCATAACTAAAAGAGCCTTTTTTGGTGTAAGGAAGCTGACCATTAAGAGAGATCTAACTTAGTTTAAGATTGTCTTAATTTTTAAGTACAATCTAAATCAGAAAGTTGCATATGGAAATGTGACTAACACCATCATCAAATCTTCAAGTACATGTTATTCAAGATACTATTTGCTTTTCACTATTATTTATTTAGTCTAAAATTTGTTAATTATTTTTGAAGTATTTATTACATTGGGCGATTGCTTATAATTTACTACTGCCTTATCTCAATAAATTGGATATTCTGAGATTTAGTCATGTTAATTAATTAGCAATTATATGAAGACATTCTTCTTACTCTAGTCTTAAGTCTTAACAAACTCTGCAATAACAGGTGTCTTCCCCTTAAGATGGAGCTGGCAATAGCATGGCCATTTCATTATTTTCACTATCATATCACAACTGTACTATTTGGTCAAGTGGTTGGTAACTAAATCAAAAATAAATTGTAAGTTTAGCTCATCATTGTTGATCAATTTCAGCCACCCAAATTTACTTAATTAACCTACCTAATTATTTTATAATTATGTTATTGTCAGCATTTCATGATGTACCATATAATCGTAGATTTAATTTGTAGTCTTTGTAATTCTTCAATGTAGTTAACTCTCCAACTAATAAAAAAAAATGTCTATTGATTTGACTCTAGAGAAACTTATTAGATAACACTTTTTTTTTTATTAAGTATTAATTAGCAAATCAATATTATGGATAGTCGCATTTCACTTATATGCACCTATGGCTCGAGGCATCTTATTGCAAGATGAGTCTTGGGACAATCTCTCATAAAATCACGTAGTGTGGTTACTAAACTATAGAATTAGTTTGGTATTCAAAATGTAGGATATTGAAGCAAATGCTATACGTTGGTAAAATTTTAGTATATATATATGCTGTAATTTTTGGATTTTTGTCTCTATTATTTGATTTAGTTAGAGATTGCTACATTGTAATACTTGGTTTGACCCAATATAAAAAAGGAGAAAACAGAAAATGGCATTTAGCCGTCATTTGCAGAATGATTCGGTTAAGTTCAAATTAATAAGTAAGCACATGGGAAAGTTGGAAACAAGAGTAGGAAAAGGAGAAAGGACTTGTGGTAGGAATTATTTAATTCTTTTAATAGTTATGTCCAATGCGAACTTAAATTAGTCGAGTTAGTAAATTTCAGATTTAAAATTAAAGAAAAAAAGAATATGTTCCGGAATAAATGACCTAATTAAGAAGTGAAGTATAAGAAGAGGAAGAGAAAACAACTGCTTAAAATGAATTAATTTGGAAAAAAAAGAAAGCATTCTCTGGTGGTTGAGATGCTCTACTATTATTGGGGCACATGCTATGAACAGATAACTGCTGATTAAGAATCCCTTAACCACCCTTTCATTTTGATTTTTTAAAAATAAGTGAACATGATTAATCAATTAGTATTATAATTAATGGATGGAATATTTATGCATGTCCATGTAAGCAAACGCCCATATTATGCTCCATATGAGCGTTATAAATATCGACTAGTTTTGTTCTTATTCTTTATTATTTTTATTTAAATATAAGTATAAAGATGAATTTAATAAAGAGAAAGGATTGTGCATGTTCCTGCAACAGTTCTTTGCATCTCACCCTTTCTTATCATAAAGAAGGAACATAGCTTTTAATGAAGTTTGATCTTATTTTCTTTACAGATAACTTTTACATTAATGATTTGGTAAGGTTTCGTTAATTTTAATATTGAGTTGCTAACTCACATGACCACCTTCTCGCCCTCCAGAGTCTGACTATAAATTCTGTCGAATTCAGTAACTTTGATTAAAGGAGACAGACTTCTATAGTTCATGTTGTTGGTTTTAGAGATATTGAATTGACACTACTATAGAAGAAAATAAGGGAAAGAAAAGGTACAAGGTAGTAGAATTTTCTTCTCATGATTTTGTATTAGAGTTAAAAAAAGGTAAGGGAAGAAAAAGAAAATTTCCCTTTTTCTATCTCTTGTGCTTGTCAATTAGAGAAAGAAGAAAGCACTTTCCTTCTTCACTCTCTTGTTTCTGCCAAAACAATGACAATACAAAGAAAATAATGAAACAGAAATAGAGACATAAGGATTAAGCATTAATTCTTTTCATTTACTCCCTCCGCTCCACAATAAGTGGTCATTTTACTTCTTTATTTTGGTTCAAAGTAAGTGTTCATTTACATTATCAAGAAAGAATTAATTTTATTTTTCCAAAATTTATCCTTATTTACATATTCCAATGTGTCAAGGTAATAAATAATTAAGGTTAATCTAGTGAATGCATCTTTTTTTAAGAGTTCGTATTTTTTTAATGAGTGTGCAAAAGATAAAATGGTCACTTATTATGGACCGGAGGGAGTGTTTATTTATCTTCCCGCCTTCTTTTTACTTACAGACAAAGAAATAAATGAGCAAAAAAACGAAATCTGAGATCTTTCAAGACTTTAGAAAGGTTATTAATTTTTCTATCTTGAAAAAGATAGCCTCAGAAAGTGTACAAATGGTGAGGGGCCAAATCAATCATAAGGATACATATGCATTAATTCAAAACAAGACACAAGATTGATATTTGAGATATTAAGATCCCATTATATATATTCATTGAATACTTAAAGAAAAAAGAAATGGTCTGCTATTTATTTTTGGAAACTTTTGTTGGACACTTTAACTTCCAGATTTTGACACTTTCGGTGGACTTGTACAAGTTTATTTTTGGTTATTTGATAAATTGAATTTTAAGCTAAGGTCTTATCCCTTTTATTCAATGAACTTGGATCTTGTGCTTCCTTTTCACGTTCTTGTGTTGAGCCCTACATGCACAAATATTGGAGCCATGTAACAGGTGAAACTCACTTAGCTAATGGGGATTTTTTTTCTTGTTAAAAGATTTAATAGGTAGTATAAAAATAGTAATTACATCAATAATGCCATAACCAATTATGGAAAAAATAGATGCTAAAGAGCAATGTAGCAATTACATTTTGAACACCTACTTCTTTTTGTTCTTCACGTAAACACTAATGAAAGAGAAAACACGTTGAATCCCTGCCCCTTGACCAAAATATAAAGAAATATTGTTATACAGAGTTTCTTGAATGTCCAACAAAGTATTGGAAATTAATTTTCTAGCACTTTTTGGTTAATGTGGTAAAGAGAGAAGTAGGGATAGAAAAAGGGTTAGAAGGACTCTTATGAAGAAATTAAAGTGCTCAATTCTTATTCGAATTTTTCTCTTCTTCTCAAACAACTACTACATGAACCATAAAAATTACTTTAGGGAATAATGGTACTTTTGGTCCCTTACTACTTTACCAAATGTTCTCTTCTTCTCAATCAATTGATGTAATGATCAGTGGCGAAATCAGAAATATTTTCAAGAATGTTCAAACTTAAAAAAACTAAAAGAAAATTTCCGATAAAAGGTGTTCAATATTTATTTTATATATGTATATCAGTATTTTACTTATATACACATAATAATTTTTCGTAATATTTCGGTGAAAGGTGATTAGTTGACTACCGTTTGTAAAAGGTGGCTTCGCCCCTAGTAATGACATATAATTCGTTAAATTTGTGAAATTTCATAAGTAGAGGCATCCTTCAAATATTTAAAAGTAAAATATACTTAGCCAAATATCACAAGAATAAAACAAGAATTTGTTGACATGTAAGGGACTAAAAGTGCAAATTTTCCCTTACTTTGTTCTCCGATATTCTCGAGCAATTTTCTTAACATGCATAGGACACTCAAGATGAGCTCGTAATATTAATTAACGGTAAGTACTCAAGAAGAAAAGCCTAATAGAGGCAATTAATTACATCTACACATACTTTCATCAACAAACTAGATTGAGGTTCAATCCTTTTTTTTTCTATATTTTTTTTTTTACGATTTAAAATTTTGTATTCTAATTTCCCTATTCCACTAGTTCATGGGGTCCACTGTTGTTGATTTTTTCTTTTAAAGAAAAAAACAAAAATAAATAATAACTATTGCATGGGTTTGCAAGTATTGGTTTGGTAAGCGATTATTCACATAACTAAATTGGGCCAATCATTATGCAGCTAATTATCAAAAGAGTTGAGTAATGACAGCAAATAAGTCTTCTAGATTGGCCCAACTAACACTCTTATTAAAAGTTTATAGTTGGAATTATCAACCAATCACCACCACAAAAGAATAAAATTGAATCATTATTAAAGTCAACTGAAAAAAATAATTATTTTGTCGCACCTTCAATAAATAAAAACACATCGAACTGAATCTGTTTTATGAAGTTGTTAAGGTGCTTCCTCTTTGAGTTATACACACTAGTGTTTACTCACTTGATGCTAATAAAACTTGGATTTCTCTATTTCTAACTAAGAGAATTAGTGGTAACTGTAATTTACCTTTAAAATGGAGCATTAGATTAATACTTAACCTATCAGAGTTGCTTTAAGAGATACTAAATTTCATATCACAAATGAAGATAAGGCGTGTCACAAGATTCAGATACGGATCCAAGATATAATTTTTATGGCTCTTAGTATTGAATTCATTATACTTTTAAAACTATGAGTGCATACGTATTATTTATTACAATTTTAATGAACTTTAAAATATAAAACTTGTGCTCTCCGTAGTTATGAGTTCGGCGCCTCAAAACGCTGCTCAAAAAAAAAAATTTACATAACAGCAATAAAAAGACTGCCACAGCAGTCTGAAATGTGGTAGGTGTTAGAATTCTGGTTGGGTTATTTCCCAACATCAAAAAATGGGAGTCTATTAATAAACCCATAACCTTCCTCTGTATGCAGTATCTTAATCTGTCAATTATCTGACTCAGACTCTATCCTCCACAATTGCTGAAAACTATGCCATTTTAGCCCACTGCACTTGCTTGTTATCCAAATACCATTACAATATAGTAGTTCCATTTGTTAATAACCTGCCTTTCTTTTATTAACAAAAACAAAAACAAAAAAAGAGTAAGACCTAATTAGACAATAATGGTAAGGGAATTTCTAATAGTGTATACACAAACAGACCTTACCCCTATCTTATAAAAGTAAAAAAAGTTGTTTTTAATAGACCGTCGAATCTCCGAGCAGATAATGAGCCAAGAGTAAATTTTTATGGGGTTTGGAGGGGGATGGGGTGGGGGGTTGGAGCTAACAGCAAATGTACTTTATTGGAACATATCTTTAGACCTGCGCGGCTGTACGTCCCAATTTATGCCTCAAAGCCAACTTGCAATTTCTGCACTAAAAGTTATTACTGCATGTCTTAAATTATATACACTCTCGTCTAAAAGGTTAAACTATTAGATAAACAGCATTATTTTGTAGCTCTGTCCGTCTCCTATCTGACCACAGTGTATGATAATTATCAGCTAATTAATTACGACGATTCCAAGCTAATTGAAATCAACTACTCCCTCCGTTTCAAATTAGATAGAGATAATTTCTTTTTTCGACTGTTCCAAAATAACTTGCACATTTCTAATGGTAAGGTTCTGCAAAAAAAAAAAATATTAAAAGTATGGGAAATTGAAAGGTTGTAATTGGTATAACATCCCCTACTATTTCAGGATTCTCCCAATCTAGTGCACGTCTAATAGTACGGATGATAAATACTGAATTCAATAGTTGGCATTGGAAAAAGCCTCAGAACTGTGTATGAAGAAACAAATCTTTCATTTCAAGTGCCAGACGAACACAACCTATTGAGTGCAACGAACTTCCACTATCCCAAAGCACAAATCTTGTCCTTTCTGTCAAACTATTACATGGACGTATTCAATTGCCAAGAATTCGGATCTTATTACCAACCATGCAATTTTCAACGAAAAGCCAAACCCAACTTAAAATAAAATTCTGCCATGTATTAGTTGAGTTGGTTGGAGAAGCCTCTCATCACCTCAGTGGTGACAAAAAATATTTGGCCCATATTTCACTAACAATAATTATACTGTTTCAATAATGCAACCTACCTATCAAAGGAGAGTGGCATGCCAGCCATATATATTATGACTAACATATTCAAATAAAGGAAATAGAAGCACCTAAGGATGTGGCCGAGCGAACAATGAAGTAAAATAATACAAAAAAAATATGGAAGATTATGCCATTAAACAAACCATATATTATACTGCAAAACTGTTTCTAGTAATTCGAAACTACATCAACGAGGATCCGGGTGAAAGGATTACTTTCTACTTTTAATGACCTGTTTATTGATAATCCTGCTTATCGCCGATTAATGACCACACAGATGCAATGGTGAGATTAGAGGTTAGACAAGTCAGAAAACTAGGACCTGATGAAATGTGAGAGGGACACATTTATTCATACAGAGAAATAACAAGTACTTGAGTGCACACACATACCGGATCAAAATAACCACAAACTTGGTCTTGAGTACACACTTAAAGAAACTTCAACAAGCAATACAGTAAACATACTAAATTACCTCTAGAAGAACTCTCAGTTCACCACACATTAGTTTGCAGACAAACTCCAATATCAAAGGGTCTTTTTAATAGACAAGATAAAGAGCTTAGACGACATTAATTACGCAAATATGAGAAACACCAATGGTAATTAGGTAAAGCTTCTACCCATGCTGTGCTGTCCAGGACCAACAACCAGTCATTGTTAATGCTTTAAAAAGGATTCAAGTTTACGATTCTCTTCACCCTTTCTCCATTTCCTTTTATACCAGTACTGCTGGATGGATAGCTTTAATCATGCGTAGATAGGCCTAATTCCTGCTCCGGCATTTTTCCATAGCCCTTGGGGCTGCACATATAAATGCACAAGAGTTAGTGGCAACGCATCATGTTTCTGGAAGCGAACGTCAATCAAATCTTTAGATGCAGGAGTTGGCTATTGAAAAGATTCAAACAGTAACAAAAACTTTACTAGACTTGCATATAAACATATATTAACGAATTTACACCAGGTTTATCATCAGTCTGCACAAGAATCAGCATATGAAGGTGGATAACTGGGTAAAGGAAATTTTGCGGAAATTTGATAGGAGCATAATACAGGCCTAGGTAACAAATTGCACTTCATAATGTTATTGATGCACTCTCCTTAGATGTACAATAGCCTATTGCTTTTCTCCTTTTGGTTGTGGGGGTTAATTAACCATTCCCCTTCATTCTCCATCTCACACAGAAATTCAGAATGCCCTATAAGGCATGTGCCCCCCCACCCACTCACCCAACCCCACCCCTTCAAAAGAATGACTAGCATACCTTATTACTAAACCTTTCTATTGTCATGTAACAAATGAGGATAATCCAGACAAACAAAGGTACAAACAAAAATGTTGTAAATAAGTAAGACCGCAGAGATGAAATTGCAAAAGAATTACCCCCAAAAAGAAAGAGTTTGTGCATCAGTTCTGACAATCAATCATGTTAACTGATATATATCAATCTTAAGAGCTGTTTTGTACACTTCATCCAGCTATTGCTAAACCCTCTTTGCAAGAAGGGAGTTCCCCAATTTTAGGAGGAAGAAAGAAAACTCGTGACAATTTAACAGATACATAATAAATGTAGTTCTGCCAGGCAAGAAATTCTCTCTTATCCAACAGTCTTAGGAAGAACGAACATAATGGTATTTCCGAGCAACTATCTTGAGATAACTGGGGTGAGAACAACTCTAAACAAGCATTCAATAACCTCTAATTATTTCTTCTGTAATATCTTTTACACATCATACTACCTAGGTAATTCTGTTTGAAAACATATTACTTCCACAAGGTTCGTGTATAATCAAACAGAACTTGAAATGTAGAAACCTGATAAATTTCTGTTTCACAGTATGTATATTTCTACTTCACCACCAAGTGGCAAAATATAATACTACAGATATGTACCCTAGAACATAATGGGGAGGGATCAATGAGGAAAAGGTATTTCCTTTACGTTTTTCATAGTGTGGATGACGTAGACTAATAATACATAGTGTGTTCAATAAGAAGAGATACTCACCCAGGCCAATGGCATCTGAACCTTTCATGATTCTCAGCCTTTTACAGGTATCAATAAACATCCTGCAATATGCCAATTAGGAGTTAAAAGACATCGTCACTATCAAATATACAAATTATCATACAGAAATTACAGTCAAGAAGATTCATTACAAATAGTACTATTGGTACTTTTATTTGGTTCAGGAGGCAACAGAATCAAGAAAACAATTTGTTCAGGTCAATCATTATTATAGTAGACTCACATACTTAACCTTCCAAAAAAACAAGAAAGGAGATAGAGCGAGAGAAGACTATATCTCTGTTCATACATACTGAATAAAGTTATAGTCACACGTTGGCCATGAAGGCAAATCTAAATGAAGCTGTGGAAAACTTGCAGAATCGTGTTCTGCATCATAAGATTATTCTTTTCCTGACTGTAAGATTAGAATGTTGTTTAACTGTTCCAGTGCAAATTATAGAGAACAGAAATATTAGTAATTGAACTTGTATGAAGCAAGGGATGAATGTCATATTTTGATGATTAATTGGATTTTCTGAAAGTGGCGAGTAGGTCAATCGTATGTTGCACGACATCACAATAGAATTTGTTAAATCATACATGCTAGAAATAAAACAGTTATCCATATAAACACAGCAGATAATTCTCAATCCTCAAATTCTCAATCAACTAGCTTCACAGTCGCAAATTTCTAAAAAGAGGCAAACATAAAACATGAGATGATAAAATCTTTTTGCACAAGTCTATGGAAATGGTATAATCTTTTTGCATTAGATTGGGGTGTGTGGGTGGGGGAGGGGCAAATCAGGCATTGCATTGGTGCCGGGTTCAAATGGACCCGGTACTTTTGGCGCGGAGCATAAATTTACGAGTAAAAATTCAATAATATTGTAATATATAGCAATATGAACCAATATCTTTAAAATACAATGGGTTCAATGGTAAAAAATTTACATGTTGAACCCATAAAACTTAAATCCTAGATCTGCCTTTGGGCAAATCGTGGTTCATTGACCACATATTATCTATTCACAAATTTCTAATTGGTCAATTTGAAGTGGTGGAGGGACCTTGTTCCGGATGCAAAACGGTTCAATTGTGGTAAGCTCCCAGTAAAAACTCATGAATATTTATAACTTTGGCCGCCTTCTCCCTGAACTCTGCTATAAGGTGGGGTTTCTCACTAAATTAGGAACTATTGCAGCAGTAGCAGCTAGGCTTTCAGTTACAGGACTTATCTAACTTGCTTAAGATGACATCCATAGACTCTAAATAGTAGATACATTCCCACACCTGGAGCAGTGTTGCATTTATTAGTTGCATCGAGTGACATGTATAGACTACATCCACACACTACATGTGTTTAATTCCTTTTTTTCCAAAGGAAAATGCAGACTACCAGGAAGTATTGGGAAAAAGTGTTGATATCCACAATACGGAACATTCTTACAACAAATATATATATATGAACAAGCAAGAGCTTACTCCCAAGGGACATCACCGACAAGCATCCAGTCACCATCTTTATCCTCATAAGTAAGTACATATTCAGATCCATGAAGCAAATCCTTCAATTTGCTCTCACTTAACATCTCCTTCCCAGGAGCTCCATGAGATCCATATTGACCTGACATAACAGGGAAATAGCAGTAACTGGGACATTGCATAAATCTTGGAAATAAATATTTTACGTTTTGAGCCAATCAAGCCAATCACTAAAAGATTGAACTAGTTAAGTCTTCACAATAGCTTACCAATAGTAAAACAGCTAAACATCTTCTCGAGCGCAGAAGAGAGCTCCTGGTAAGCAGAATAGTTTCTGAGGTCCACTTTCCTCAAATAAGGAGCGCCGTCCATGCTGACCTTAATGAAAAGAGCTGGTGATCCAGCTTTTCCGTCCACCTCTTCATTGTTCTTTGAGGTAGAGGCTAATGTATTCTTTCTGAAAGATCGAATGGGTGGCCAACCAACAACCTGTGCCCTGAAATTAAGCAAAGATCACAGATTAGACATTTCCACAATCAAGTCCAAATATCTCACTTTGTTCTCTTAACAGGAAATACTCACTTGGTAGCAGGGGCACCGCTGCCTACACGGTTTGAAGCCTCATTCACAGCAGAAGTCCTCTCTGGAACTGTATTCTGATTAGTTGTCTCTTTCATTTTTGGTGGTTGAACACGTGAGGTCTCCGTTGTATCGCCTGCTTTCACACCTGAATTCGGCATAAATTTTCCCTGTATAATAGATTTAGTAACTTCAGTTACAGCTTCACCAGAAAATCAGTATCCTTACTAATGACTCAATTATTCACCTCTGAGAATCCATCCATAGCATCTGAAAATCCTCGTTTGTTGCCAGTAACAACTGTTTTCTGTGATACAGCCAAAGCACTATCTTTGGCAGGGTGCAAGGGAAAAAGCAGCTTCTCGTTCGAGGCCAAAGGGCAAGTCTCTATACCCCTTTCGGGAGAGAGGGACCCAGGGAGCCCGAGCCTGAGCTCAGTTGCCTTGAGATTTAATCCACAGGCATTATTGTCCTCTGATGAGGTTGAAATTGTACAGCTGTCCACCGACGAACAATCAGAAAGCCCCATATAGTTTCGCTCTTTAAGTTCTGATCCTTTCTTGCATATACTTCCTAAGGAGGCCGAAGAAGCCAATAGAGTTACATTACTCTGGCCCTCCTCCTCCCTAACATCAAGGAGTGGTGGAGACATCACAATTCAAAATCACAGTCCAATACTTTTGCACTGCTCATTTGAAGAAAACAAAATTATTACCTTACTCTCTTCAAAAATCAAAACAGAATATCAAGACTCAATAAACGGCTCACAAAATAGAAGTAAATTAACAACAGTACAACACAACACAAAAGTAAGTGTTCAAAATGGATTTGTACAGTAGGTGTTGAACAATGTACTTTACTCAGTTCTGGACTTAATTTTTTCTTCTTTTTTTTTTTGCATAAATAATTAGCGAGGTAACATTAGCTTATATTACATTACAGTAGCAGCAAAAAGAAAATTCCTCTTAAAGTATCCTTTCTCCCAGAAAATCACCAACAAAGAGAAAAAGAAAGATCCTAAGCAAAACCACATAAGAGAGACGACAAAAGAATATTCTCCATTACAAAAAGGGAAAAAATAAAATAGAAAAGAAAATCACGAAACAGAAAAAAAAAATCCTTTACTTAACAACAAGTATATGAAGCTCAAACAGGAAATATAACTGATTTTAACCCACCAAAGAAAAATTAAAGCTTCAGAAACAGATCTACAAAATCGTATGGAACAGAGTGTACATAAAGAACATGCAAAGGAAAAGGAAAGCGAAAGTCAAAATTTCAAGAAGAAAAAACCAAGATTATTAGTTCAAAAAATAAGAAAAAAAAAAGGACTGAAAATCTTCTTACCTGTAAACCAAGCTATTGAATTGATCTCTGAAGAAAAAACCCAAGAAGAAACAGAAGGAAGAAAGATGAAGCAGCAGCTGAAGAAGAAGAAGAAGAAGAAAGAAGATTATGATGGTGGAGTAGTGAGGTTTTTGCTGAGAGAGAGAGAGAAAACTAAGGACCCTCCATTTTGGCAGACAGTAACAAAAGCTTATTTGCTGTCCTATGTGAAACCTCTATGCTTATTTTAAAATAAAATAACTTCCCTCAAAGAAAAATAAAAAGTAAAGAATAAAAAACAAGGGGGTAAGGTTGTTCTTGGGGGGTGGGATAGGTGGGATTGGAAAAAGGAAGGATAAAAGAAAAAGACTTTTTGTGCTTTATTACCTTCGAGGTGGTTTACTAATATTAGTTATATTGAGATTAATTTTATTGATTATTAGGCATGTTAAATTAATTTTGGGATGATTATATTTAATACTTTATTTTGGAATAACTTATTCTGGAATTACTATTCCATCATATGACATGTATAAGTTATATATTTCGATATTATTTTTTATTTTAGGGCTCATTTGGTACGAGAGATAAGGAATTATTAATCTCTAAATTAAATTTAAAAAGAGCTTATCCCATATTTAGTTGGTAGAAAACTGCAATATAATTAATATATGGACTAGTTATCCGGGGATTGTAGTAATATTTTTTTTGTTCCCATAAAAAGATAGAATAACTAATCCCGAAATATCTAATCCAAGAATAATTAATAACAAGACAAAACTAAATTTTAATCCCGAAATTAGTTTTTCTTATTCATTATAGCAACCCCTTAAAAGTCAAATTTTTATTAGTAAGTGGGAAAAAGGTTAAACACAATTATACCTTCTTATCTTTTTGGATGGTCTAAAAAGAGTTAAAGTCCCTTTGGATAATCTTAAAGATATACCAGGTGTCGGGAGAAAAAGAAAGATCAAAACATTGATTAATGATAAACATGTATTTAAATGACATTTAGGTGATTTTTGTGTAGGGACTTAAGAAAAGAAATATTTTTGTAAGTTTTAGTGAGAAAATTCCAAAATAAATTAATAACATCTCACGATTAGGTATTAGTTTAGCAATTTCTAATTTCTAACTTGCACGGTTAATATAGTCAGATCATGTTTTTACAATTTGCATATCGGATATTTTCATATGTGGAACAATCAACTATAGATTCGAAAAGAAATTCATTTGACACAATATATTAAGTAAATTGTCACTAAACGAGAAAAAATTATCCAATTTACTACTGTTAATTCTTTCAGTTTACTTTTATAAATAATTCTGTAATTTTTCAAAAGAATTTAGGGTTTCCAAACTTTTTATACAAAAGAATATTGTGACCTCTTAGAATTTGACATCACTCCTTGAAGTTCGATTATGAAAGAAGTTGTATTTGTGGGTATAGTCAAAATAAACCTCATCTTCAACTCAAACAAAGTCACATAGAGAATGGCTATAGTCAACTTTTTTATCCACATCTTCAAATATTAAAAAAATAAAAATAAAAACGAGTCAATCCTTTTTATTCATTTTCCTTTTTGGTTCTGAAAGCCAGCGAAAAGGTTAAAACAGACAAATTTCGCCTAATATATTTTTCAAGCCCGCTATTTAAAGAATAAATTCGGACGTTTCCATCATTTTCTTCTACACTACAAACTCTCTTTTAACAATAATAGTATTACGACAAATTTATTAATCTCGATTGTTGTAAATTGTTATACGGGCAGTTATATTTATTATTTATTTTTGGCGAAATGATTTTTTGGCTACTTAAATGTGCACCAGTTTGTAAAGTCAATACACAAACTTACAGTTTTCTCCTTTGAACACTCTAACTTGACAGAGTGAGTACTAATAAATCACTTTGACCATTGACTAAGCTTATCTGGTAGTGACTTAGATGATGTGGACAAATGCGTGTCAATCACCAGAAAATGCGCGTGAATGCATTGATCTGACTAAAGAAAATACTATAATCAATTAGAAAAAAATTAAAAATTAAAAATTAAAAAAGAAAGGGAAAAAAAATGACCCCTAGCTTGTCAGTACTCTCTTTCTTTTCTTCAAATTAAGCGAGGAGAGAGGGTATCAATGTATAATTCCGGCCAAATTCGATTTGAAAATTGTGTAGTTTGACTTCTATCTTATGATTTTGTAGCAAAAACGACTCAATCCTTCGTACTTGAAACGAACCCAGTTAGAGTTGAGCCAAAATCTAGTGACCAATGGATTTGCGATGTTAAATCTCACCCTAATACGCAGAAACTTACTGCTCTAAACACCTTTGTCAACATACAAATATTTCCCCAAATATTGACCAATCTTGAAAGCATTCTGATGAGTGAAGTAGTGAGTTGGAGTAGCCAAGAAACCATTTTGCCTTTGCTACACTCCACTGATACAAGTTTAAGTAGCCAAGAAACCATTTTGCCTTTACTTTTTATAATCACATAAATTACGTATTATTTATATATTATATACACATATAATACTTTCATAGGCTATTTTTAGTGTAAGCGATTGGTTGAGCGGTTATTTGGCTTAATTCTTTTATATATTACCTCTCACATGCATAATTATTAAATTTAGTAGCGGATCTAATTAGCATTAGGGGTGTTCAAACTGAATCAGAAAATCGCACCAATCGATATCACACCAAATCGATTAAAAGTCCGACTAGGTTTGATTTTGAGTAAAAAAATCTGAACCAAAGTGTCGTATAAATATATATATTTTTAAGACTTTATATTGAATTATCTTTAAAAGATGTCGAAATATTTGGGATCCTCTCGTGTGTTAACCTTGAAAGCGTACATTAACGAAATTAACGAAAATTACTGTTAGACGACTAAGAAAATAACTATCATGTGTTACTAAAAAAATTCTCCCATTAGAATATTTTAATAGATCATATGTTTGTCAATTTTTTCAATATTTACTAAACATATATTCACTTATCAAAACTTTATCTATAATTTTAATAAAGTAAGATTTGAATAATAATCATGTAACAAAAAAAACCCGAAAATCCAAAAAATTCGACAAAAGCGAACAAATCCAAAAAGATATAGTTGGTTCAATTTGGTTTTGATAAAAATCGAACCAACTCGATCCATGTACACCTCTAGTTAGCATGTATCATATGGGTTCATATATTGAGAAATTAATAAAATATTTATAAATATTTAATTGTAAACCTAAATATTATTATATATCAGTTGAGATCGTTGTATGACAGTATAATATAAATTTTAAATTTTAAATATCTCTAATTAAATCACTCAGCCTATTAAAACTAGGACAGATAAATATAAATCACCTAATTTTTTCTATGAAGTATCAACCAAAAAAGGAGGAGTCCATGTACAGATACAATTGACCTGACCAAAGTACACACATAAACACATACTGACACACATGTGATGAAGATAGATCTACAATAAAAAGGATCAAGAGTAGAATGGACAGAACTCCCCCTCCCCCCAACCTCTTAGGTCAGTTTCATATTTCCAATTTTGTCTAATTATGGACCAATAAATAAATATATTAGGAATTTTTACCCAAAATAGTTATCAATGATTCAGTATTGTCCATTTCCACCCCCAAATTTCACTTGAGATAAATTCCAATCCACCAAATGTCCTAAACTTTTTTAGCATTGTTTCATCCTTTCTTTTTCACCCCTCAGAAAACTTTATAACCCTTTCTATGATAAATTATAATGCCAAACGAAGTTGGAGGACAAACCATTTTCTGGAGGACTAGAGCCAAAAAAAGGAGCATCATAATTACTATGTTAGACAAAGAAAAGCAGACCTTGCTTTGGCCAATCCAACAATTCAACCACTCCACTCATTACTCCTCCTCTTTCTCTTTAATAAATATTCTACCATTTCCTTTTTATATCACATGTTTATTCCCTTAAACAGTCCAAAAATATATTTAATTACACTAATTGTAAATTACAACACTTGTTATGTATTTTTGAAATTTTTAAGATTTTATATCAAAAATATCTAAAATCTAAGTCCTTCACACTAAAGTGCAAAATAATTGGTCTTTCACGAATAAATTATGTAGAGATTATAATGCATGAATCGTAAGTAATAAGTATCATATCAATACAATTAATTAAAAAATTGTCATATATTAGTTATAATGAAGAAATAAAAATTATTTTATATTATCAACTACTCCATGCTTCCACCTTATATTCCTTCAACAATTTTGCTTTTGTTCATTATCATTCATGTCATATGTAGCGTCTAAATGTCAAGGTATTTCTTTAGAAATAAACTAAAAAAAATTAACAAACTATTATTATAGATATGTTTGATTGAATTGAAAAACTCATAGTTTTGTGTATCATAAATACCCCTCCAATCACATGGGTGACAAAAGTGGGTCCCACGGGTAAAATGCCGCAAGATGCTTTGGCCCCAAGCCCCTAATCAGGGTTGTCCCCACCTCTAGAGGGGATTAGGAAATACACTTCTTAATATTTTACTTGGCACGTATTGACTTTTCACGCTTAAGAAATAATAAATGAAGTGCATAATTTACTATGATACATATATTAATTGATACATATTTTATTAAATTTGTGAAAATGATTTGAAATGAGTACTAAATATTATGAATATAACTGGAAAAAAAATTTGTCTTCTCTTAATACGCATAAAGAAATAATTAAAAATAAAAATTAATTTTTAATATATATGCCAAGTAAAAAGCTGAAGAAGACCTAAAAGTTGAAAAAAGATCCATGAATTTCGGCAACTTTTATGGATTAATTGAAAACAACATTATCTATTTGTTTAAGGGTATTGTTGGACTTGAAGGGTGAATCATTTTTCTTATGCCTCAATTCATTGTAAGAGAAAAAAGTTACTTTGAGCTTATAACCGGTAACTAACTTCATAAGTTCATTAGTAAAATGAATTTGCTCTAATTTCGCAATTGCGACCTGCATATATATTTTTTGCTGATAATAATAAAGAATATGTGAAAAATATAAGCACAAGAGTACGTAAAAAGAATTTTTCTTCTATTCAGTTAAAGTTGGAATTAAAATTTGCAACTACAGTTCCATCTTTTACGATTTAAATAAATGTTTTTAATCAAGCGGCCATTCACTCTTTTTTCCGCAAATGTTCACATGCCCGCTCCAACCAAAATAAATTAAAAGAACAAATTTTATTTTTATTAAACTTAAAGGAAAAGATATTATCTTTAATCTTAAGTTTTATTCTTTTTTTAAATTTGGCTTGTGTCAAGAGGGAGGAAATGGTGCTTAAGCATAGACTTTAGCACCCAAAAAGTTTAGAGGTAATAGTGGTAGCGGAACTAGAATTTTCGTTACGGAATGTTAAAAGTAAATATACTATGAGATTAAGGAGAGTCAATATGTAGTAAAATATATACATATATTTTTTACCTACCTACATAATATATTTTTCCAGCAAAGGAGCGTCAATTGATACCCCTTCCTATAAGGTGGCTCCACCATTGAGCGATATGTGTTGCTCAATTCTTAATTAGGCATTTCGATTTTGAGTAATAAACATAAATTATAATCTATTTGGTCAAGCTTTTATTTTTTTTTTTAAAAGATATTTTATTTTCAAAGTTAAGATGTTTGATCAAGTTTCTAGAAGAAAAAAAAAAATATTTTTGATTAGAAAAGTAGTTTTTGAGAAACAGAACAAATAATTTCTTTGTAAGAATACTTTTGACAAAATATATTTAGAAATAATTTTTAAATCTTAGCCAAATATTAATTGATATTTAAAAGTATTTTTTAATTAAGTAAAAACTACCTCTTACTAAATTACATTTTTTTAAAATATACTATTTACAATAAACTGATTTCTAATGGCCAAGCTATCCGTTAAATTCCTAATCGAATGTCAATCAGGAAAAAGAAAAAGAAAAAGAAAAAAAAGAAACATAGAGTTTGGAGAAAAGGAGGAGTTGAGTAAGGGTTACGCAGAATTAGTGAGGAAGATAAGGAAAGGGGGACAAAGCAAGAACAGCAAGGAGGCCGTATGATGTTTATACTCCGACAAGAAAGCGGCTTTTGGTTTTCCTTTGCCGGGTCTAGAACGCGACATATAACCTCCTCCCCGCTCACTTCCTCCTCCTTCTACCACAAACGCGTGTTTAACAACGATAAGAGTCTCTTATGTTGTGTGTTGAGATGTGAATAGCACGCACTATCGATGAGAATGGGTATTTAGCGTTTATGGACTCCCTGTTTTAGGTAAATAAATTTAAAATTAATGCTAAAGATTTGGGGAGAAAAAGTCATTAATCATCATTAACTGCTACCACTATCGCACGCTCGGTCTTTTAAGCATGAAATGGCTTTTGTTTGTTATGCCCCCCGTCATCATACGGCACATACATACCGTGCCTCCCAAACTCTTACGTCATTCATTTGTCATCATTGCTCTATGGTTTGTTTTGCTTAGTTTTTAAAATCAGCTTATTTGTGAAATTATTTTGGTCAAGAATAATTTTAAGAAAATAATTTTGGTGAGAAACAGCTTTGTATTTGGTTAATTAATTTAAATTTTATTTTATACAAAGATTAGTATTTAATTAAGTTTTTAAAAAGTACTTCTAAATATATTTTCTCAAAGAACTATTTTTTCAACTTCTTAAATATTTTTTGTTTCTACTCAAACACTTTTTCTTCTCCTAAAGCTTAGTCAAACACCTCAAGTTTGAAGAAAAAATACTTTTTAAAAGAAAAATAACACTTCAGGCAAATTTCGGTTAGACGAGACAAACCTTAGTGCTGAGTCTTGGCGAATCTCATGCGGTGGGACAAATCTCAGTGAGGATGTAGAGAAAGGAGTCACGTAATTAATATACAAAGCAGAGACATTTTAGTCTATTTATAAGTAAGTTGTTAATAGTCGGTTAGTTAGTTTTAATAAGAGCCAATTGTGCAAATACCTAGTTGTAATCATTGTTCCATTGAATAGAACAAATACTCTTCTTCCCTCTCATTTCATTTTCTCTCTTACTCTAGCTAGGATTCTTCACTTTGATCTGCTAATTCAGCATGATATCAGAGCCATAAGACTAGTAATCTTAGTTCTCATCGATTCAGGTTAGATTTGTGATTGAAAATTCGACATAGATATTTCCGCCATAACTGTTTCCGAAGCATAGCTAAGAAGCCATGGAAGATTCTACTCATGCAAACACATCTGTTGCTGGAGCGGGTAGAGTTGTTGACGTTGTGGATGAAAATCTAGCTGGAGATGATTTTTTGGTCGATTTACCTCACAATCACCCTCTGTATCTTGGACCAGCAGATACAAGTGGAGCTCAACTCATCTCGTTTCAATTAACAGGTACTGATAACTATACACTTTGGGATCGATCTATGAGAATTGTTCTACGAGAAAGAAACAAGCTAGGTATTGTAGAAGGAAAGTGGAAAAAGGAGAAGTTTCACAATAATATGTGGGAACAGTGGGAGAGATGTAATGTTATTGTATTGTCCTGATTAATGAATGTTGTAGCTCCTCAACTTATTGGAGGAGTTTTGTTTGGATCAACTGCACATGGAGTGTGGGAAGATCTCTCAGAGAGATTTAGTAAGGTAGACAGATCTAGGTCATATAATTTGCACAAGGAGATTGCGACTCTGTGTCAAGGTATCTCTTCAGTTTCTGTGTACTATACAAAATTAAAGGATTTGTGGGATGACTACGAAACTTTAGTGCCTATACCTAGTTGTGATTATGATAAATCTAGAGATTATGTAGTACACATGAGAAGACAAAAGTTGTATCAATTTCTAATGTGCCTGAATGAGTCATACTCTCTAGCAAGGAGTCAGATACTACTAATGCATCCTTCACCCTCAGTGAATCAAGCATACTCTATGACCATGAGAGATGAGAGCCAAAAATCAGTAGCTACTATAGCAGGAAACTTAGGCACAACTACTATCACATCTGAGAACTTTGAGCCTACTGCATTGCTCAGTTCTAGATCTGGAAGATTTCAGAACAATAGTTTTCAAACTAGTGGTTCTAATGTGCAGTCTGGTAATTTTTACCCTCACAGCTATCCAAGACCAAGGAAAGGCTATGGTGAGTTTTTGTGAGTACTGTAGGAAAAAGGGTCATAGCAAAGAAAATTATTACAAAATTGTTGGTTATCCACAAGGATCAAAGTTCAGGAAGAAAGGTGGAGCAATCAATTCCTCTACTTACAGTGACTTCACTGAAGAACCAAATAAAAATTGTCAAGCACAACCACAGTTCATGATGCAGACTCAACAAGGATAGAGTTCACAGATGTAGGCTCAACCACAATTGGTGATGCAGAGGTGAAGTAGCCAATGTTACACGCATTGGTACTAGTATACTTACAACATGGAGCACAATAGAAAATGTGATATACGTTCCTCAATTTAGATATAATCTATTGTCAGTATCAAAGCTAACTAAGGCTATACAGTGTTGTGTTGCTTTTTTTCCTGATTTTGTATTTTCCAGGATCTCTACAGTGGGATAGTGAAAGCGATTGGTAAAGAAATAAGTGGCCTCTACATTCTAGCACCACATGTAGCTAAAATACTAGAAGCAAGAAGCATGGCTGCTAAAGAAGATGAAGCAAAGAATCTACAAAGTGTAGTACAGAAAGAAGAAGTAGATGCTGAGCTGTGGAATAAGAGATTGGGGCATGTGTCAAGTGGAGTACTTCAAAAACTGTTGTCAATACAATTAGACAATTGTGTGTCTACTATAAATAAGTGTCATATGTGTCCTCTTTCTAAACACACTAGACTTCTATTTCCTAGTAGCAGTATCAGAACTACTCAGTGTTTTGAACTAGTACATGTTGATGTATGGGGACCATATAGAGTTCCAACTTCTGATGGAAATAATTATTTTTTAACTATGGTAGATGACTTCTCAAGAATGACTTGGTTGTTTCTTTTAAAGCTTAAATCAGATGTTTGTGTTGTGTTGAAACAGTTTCTGTATTATGTAAGGAATCAGTTTGGCAAAGGAGTTAATTATCAGAACTGACAATGGAGCAGAATTTGTGAACTCAACCTGCACAGAATTGTTTCAAGAACTTGGAGTGATACATCAGAGTACATGTGGCTATATACTAGAGGTTGCTAGAGCTATGAGGTTTCAAGCATATATTCATCTAAAATACTGGGGTCATTGTATTCTAGCTGCAATCTATGTCATATTTAGGATGCCCTCTACAGTTCTGAATGGTGCTTCACCTTTTGAGAAGATGTATAATAGAAAGCTTTCACTAGAATATCTTAGAGTGATGGGATGTCTCTGCTATGCCAAAGATGTACAAGTCCATGACAAGTTTATGCCAAGAGCAATCCCTGCAGTACTGATGGAATACTCTTCAGTTCAAAAAGGCTATGTACTCTTAAACTTGACTAACACTTGTTTCTTTGTTAACAGGATACTATGTTCAAGGAAAATGTGTTTCCCTTCAGAAATCAACAAACTTCTCACTCTCTTATTTTCTTGCCACCTGATATCTCAACCTATGATCCATCACCTGGAACCAACTTTGGGCACAATATAGTGGTTAATCATGAAGCACTAGAGCCTTTTATTGATCATAAAGCAGAAATGCTTCCCAATGAAGGCAATGATATGCCTATGGTGAGTGATCTGGAAGATGAATCAGAACATAATCCTATTGAAGAGCAAGCATCTGTACCTACACCTGCACAACCATTTGGACATCAATCCCTACCATCTATTGGTATTAGAAGATCTACTAGAGATAGGAATCCACCTATCTGGCTAAAGGAATTTCTCTCTCTGAACATTCATCAAAATTTTCCTTATAGCATAGATAACTATGTCGATTACAGTGGTGTCTCTCCTAAATATCAAGCCTACCTTGAAACCTTCTCTTACATTATTGAACCTTCTTATTTTGTTGAGGCAAGCCAAGACCCTAGGTGGGGGGAAGCTATGACATCTGAGATTGAAGCACTAGAGAGTAATAACACACGGGAGATAGTATCACTTCCTAAAGGCAAGGTTCCTATTGGATGCAAATGGGTGTATAGGGTCAAGTATAAAGCTTCAGGAGAGGTGGAAAGATTCAAGGTCTGGCTAGTGGCCAAGGGATACTCAGAGAAAGAGGGGATTGATTACAAGGTGTCCTTTTCTCTTGTGGTCAAGATGGTGACTATGAGGACAGTTCTATCTGTTGTTGCTGCTAATATGTGGCACATTCATCAAATGGACGTGTACAATGCCTTTTTGCAAGGTGATATGTTTGATGATATATATATAGAGTTGCCACCATGACTTAAGAGCCAGGGGGAGTCTCATACAGTGTGTAGGCTCATCAAATCCTTGTATGGCCTTAAACAAGCTCCAAGACAGTGGAATGAGAAACTTACTGAAGCATTGTGTGCATTTGGTTTCTATCAGAGCCAATATGATCATTCCTTATTTGTCAAGAAGCTGTCAACTGGAGGCACTGTTATTGTTCTTGTGTATGTAGATGATATGCTTGTAACTGGTACTAGCTTGCAACTGATAGAAGAAAAAAAGACATCTCTACAACAAACCTTCAAGATTAAGGACTTGGGAGAGCTAAAGTATTTTTTGGGGATAAAATTTGCAAGGTCTGAGAAAGGGATTCTAATGCATCAAAGAAAGTATGCATTAGAACTTATCTCAGAACTTGGACTTGGAGCAGCTAAGCCAGCCATAACACCATTGGAGATGAATGTGAAGCTAACTACAAAGGAGTATGATGAACTCGAGAGAGTGCAGAAGATGAATTGCTGACTGATCCAGGAGCTTATCAAAGGTTAATTGGGAAGTTGTTGTACTTAACAGTAAAAGGGCCTGATCTAGTATTCAGTGTACAAACTTTGAGTCAGTTTCTACAACAACCAAAAGGGTCTCACATGGAAGCATCCATGAGGATAGTCATATATGTGAAAAATCATCCTGGACAAGGAGTCCTTCTATCAAGCAATAACAAAGGCAAGCTGGAAGCCTATTGTGATGCAGACCAGGCTGCTTGTCAGCACTCTAGGAAGTCAATAACAGGTTTTTTCATAAATTTAGGAGATTCTTTGGTGTCCTGGAAGTCCAAGAAACAAGCCACTGTGTCCAGAAGTTCAGCAGAGGCAGAATATAGAAGCCTAGCAGCTACAATAGTAGAGCTAGTGTGGCTAACTGGATTAATAAAAGAGATTGGATTTGAAGTTCAACTACCTGTTGATATCTACCGCGATAGCAAGGCAGCAATGCAAATAGCTGCAAATCCCGTATTTCATGAAAGAACTAAGCATATTGGCATAGATTGTCACTTCATTAGGGAGAAAATACTATTGGGATTGGTTAACACCAAATATGTAGGAACAAGGGAGCAAGTAGCTGATTTGCTAACAAAAGGCTTAAATAAGGTCCAACATGAATACTTAAGTTCCAAGCTAGGAGTGTTTGATATCTTTACACCACCTAGCTTGAGGGCGGAGTATAGAGAAATGAGTCACGTAATTAGTGTATAAAGCAGGGGAATTTTAGTCTATTTATAAGTAAGTTGTTAATAGTCGGTTAGTTTTAATAACAACCAATTGTACAAATACCCAGTTGTAATCATTGTCCCATTGAATAGAACAAATACTCTTCTTCTCTCTCATTTCATTTCCTCTCTTACTCTAGCTAGTGTTCTTCACTTTGATCTGCTAATTCAGCAGAGGACGTTGAGTCCATAAGAGAGGGTGTATGTAACACCCCACACACTACTAAAAATCCGGCAAAAAACGACCAAAAATTTGCGACCAAAATTGGTATATCAAAAAAAGCGACCTAAGTTGGTCGCTAAATTGGATAAAATTATTAAAAAATAATTGTAAATAAATTAGCGACCGAGGTTGGTCGCTTTTTGGTCGATAATGTGGTCAAAATATTGACCGGACTGGTCAGACTTGTTTGGTCAAAGAAATATTAAAATTAGAGACCAACTTTTGTCGCTAAAGTGGGACCTAGTTATAAATTTTTTAATAATTATATTATTATTTTAAAAAATTATAAAATTTAAAATTAGCGA
>ML391767.1:0-29672 GCA_005239525.1 Nicotiana knightiana | reverse complement strand
TGTGTGTGTGTGTGTGTGTGTGTGTGTGTGTGTGAACTTTTTCCGACGATGGATTTCCTAGACAGCTCTCTTGAGGGAAGTAAGTCTAAAGAAAATACTAAAAAGATATTTTTTTAGGTAGTGTAGTAATTCCCCCTTGGTTTTTCTTTTGACCACGGTTCTTTTCCAAGGGTGTAACTTGAACCGGATAATTTAAATTAATTTTGTTTTTGTTTAGAGTAGTTAGGAAGAAACTGAGTAAATTAGAGATACCCCATGACATGTTTGATGCCGACATATTAGGTGATGACATACATTGTGTTTTCCCTGATATTTGGTTTGACATGTGATGCCTGAGTAAAAAAATAAATAGCTTAATTTGTGACGCCTTAGCTCAGTTGTTTGACTTATATTCTACATAGTGTAATATTGCTTAATTTTCTCAGTTTTTTGTGTGTCTGCTTAACTTGAGAGTTGAATAAAACTGTTGTGATTGAGTCATGTGCAAGGTGTGAGTGAGGTTTAGTTATTTTCTATGCTATGCTGTGTAGTCTAGAACTTGCCCTGTGTGTTAATCGAAGCGAAATTGTAGGTTATGCTAGTCTAGGAGATGACGTAGGTATTTTCTTGCTTGATCATGGATGTGCTTGTCACATAAGAATTACAAAATTCCATTGCTAGCCCCTTTGAGCCTTTAGACCTTTTCTTTGGTACCCACATTACAAGCCGTACCCCTATTTTGTTCTTAAATTGAGATTTTTGCACCTTTTCCTCCTAAGGCACTTAGTCGCTAAAAGAAGTACGGTGGGATATTGGGAAATAGTGTTTGAGTGGAGCCATGGAAAAGCCTGTTAGTGCACAAAAAAATTGTATTCAAAAGTCACTAGCCATTGAATCTTCATGTATGGAGTGTGTGTAGGAAAAAAAAAATAGAAAAAGAATATGTACAAAAAGATATNTTGAGAAGAATATGTGTTGATTTGTGAAAGTAGTGTATTAAAGTGCTTAGGAGGGTTAGTCACTATTCCTAAATATATCCTACCCTTCCCTTAGCCTACATTACAACCTTAAAAGTCCTAATTGATCCTAGATTTGGCTAACTTGAATTAGTGGAGATCGACACTACGGGCAAGCTTATGGTACTACCACGGGATGCATATGAATTGTTTGTGAGAGTGAGTGAATTTGTTCAATTGTTTGACGTCCTTAAATAATGTTCAAAAGTATATTTGAATGTGTTGACTAGTATATTCACTCTCTTGTTGTTGGTGAGGGCACATGATCTCATGAACGATTGGTAATATTGTAATTTTCTTATTGGGTAGGTGCGTGAATTGAGAGGGCTTAGTAGTTGCAAGTCGACTCTTGAGGTTGGGTGGTTGCAATTAGGTTGTTGATATGATTGATTAAATTGTTATGCTTGGGCATGTCTAAGGAAGGGAAAGAATGTGAAATTTTGTATGTTCATACTTGATTGCCGGTATCGATCATAGTTAAGGGGTAATGTGTGTGATTGAAAAGTAAAATACTCCTTGTTAATGAAATGTGTACGTGTTGAAGGATATTGCTCGAGGACGAGCAAGAGTCTAAGTGTGGGGTGTTGATGCGTGGCTAGAATTCATAGTTTTAAGCACTATATACCTTACGTTTTATGTGCTTTTGTGATAAAAATACACGTTATATGTGCATAATGGAGTCTATTTCATCTGTAGGTGAATTGGAGATGGAAGACGAGCTAAATGGGTGCATAAACGTCAAAAATACGCTCAAGAGTCAAAAAGGAGTGACCCGGGCCATACCCAGGCGTTTGGCCCCTAAAGCCAGGCATGACCAAGCGTTAAGGGGGCGTTTGGCCCTTAAGGCCAGGGTGACCCTGGCGTTAGCCAGGCGTTTGGCGCCAAACGCCTGGGCCTTAAGGGGACATTTGGGGCTTAACGCCTGGGTGCCTGGTCCAGTCAACTCCGAGTTTTAAAGGTTTTTAAGTGTTTACTGGTTGGAATAGAAGTATCCTACACGTTTAGGGTTTGTCCCAAAATATAAATAGACCCAAAAACACAACTTGGAGGAGAGGATGCCATTTTTGGAGAGAATATACACACAAGATCATTGAAGAAGCAAAGGATTATCAGTTTTCTTCATCTTAATCTAGTATTTTCAACTTATGCAATTGTTTAATTCTAGTATGAGTGGCTAAACACCCATTGTTCTGGGGTTGTGGTTTAGCCATGAATATTGTTATTCGATATTAACTTAACCTTGATTATAATTCGCTCAATATATGGTTGTTTCTTCAATTCTGCGTTTAATTGCTTAATTGTTTTGCAAACAATTAGGTTCTATATACTATCTATATTATGCTTGGGAAAGCCGTATATAGATTAGAAGAGAATTGAAGAGAGCGCGATCTTAACCCTTCAGGGGAGCGGATTTGTTGTTAGGATAGGAATATACCTAGTCACCGTGCTTAATTAAACATCATAATATTAGTGTGTTCTAATAGATTAATTTCATAGGAATATAGGCGTTAATCTATTGATAATAGGCAAGTAGTACTTCGGAAGAAGGCTACGAGAGAAACTATCGATTAATTAGCAACCATGAGTGAATTATATAAAAGGGAGAGCTAATTAGAATGCAATATGAATGGTGAATTGATCACAACCCTGGAATATTTGTCTCTATTGAATACACAACAATATTCTCGTTACTTGATAATTAGTTCATATAATCATAGAATAAATTAGTTATATTCTTGGATTTTGTTTTGGATCGATTAAATAGCAATTAGAGTGATTAAATAAGTAGTTTACGCAAGTCCCTGTGGGTTCGACATTCGATTTAACATTATATTACTTGCTACGACCACGTATACTTGCGTGTGCGTTTTGGACCAACAGTATCCTTTTGCGGATATAGATGAGTACATTGAGGATACAAATGCCATTATATTTGACATCGACCGCCTTACACCATTTATTTAGGTATAATTTGAGTGTATCAACAGTGTGGCTTTATGTTTTATAGTTTAGGGTTAAAAGTTATTACTAATGGTTTTTCTTCTGTTTGCAGCATATTCAATATGGTGGCAAATATTAGTTTGTAGGATTGACCATTGGTAAACGAAGAAGGTTCAAAGAAGGCTGGAAATATTTTGTGGTGGAGAATGATATCAAGCAAGTTTGGGTCGTTAGATTTGAGTTGGTTGAAATTGCACCATTGTTTGTTGTCTTCAAAGTGCAAGTAAAAGGACAAGGAACTTCTGAAGATCCAGTTGAAATTAATTAGCTTTTAGGTTATGTTTGTGTTGATTTTTCCCTTTTTACCTTTTATATTTAAGTTCATCCAATTATGGTATGCTTACTTCTATTTTCTATTGAACTATGAATGATATCAAATTTCTATCTTCATCCAGATCTCGTGTGTTTTTTGTTATAATTGTATCTTCTTTTTTTTCATTTTTATATCATTTCAAAAGACTAAAACAGGATCTTGAATTTGAAAGAGTTAGGATTAGTAAATAAGAGGTGTAAATGCTTCATTGAGATGTTAAATGGTTGGTATGTGAATAGTTTTATTAGTAAATAGGATTCATTATCTACACCGGTATTAAAAAAATGTAGTTACTAATACAATTATGGTAACCGAAATTTTCACAACTCGAATTTCCCACCGTCGAGACCGTGATAGCGCCTAATTTGAACCCGCTAGGCAAGCCAACGTAAATATTCAATTTATCTTATTCCTTTATTATTACCAACTAATATGCGAAAAGACAACACTAACATAGATAGAAGTACAAAATGGAGCAAGGTATACAAACTCAATGTGTGCATTTATGAAATTTCACAAAAACCAATCCCAGAATTTTGGAGTCACAAGCTCACAGACTATCTACGAATAATACATATAACGGTCTGAATGAAATAAGTACATCTGTTTCTGAAATAACTAGAAAATAATACAAAAGAAGTAGGAAGGGACGCCAAGGCCTGCGGACGCCTACAGGACTACCTCGGGGTCTCCATAGGACTGTAGGCAGAAACCTCGATCTATGGTCTGTAGGGTCCTACACCGGGATCTGCACAAAAGTGTAGAGTGTAGCATCAGTACAACCGACCCCATGTACTGAGTAAGTGCCGAGCCTAACCTCGGTGAAGTAGTGACGGGGCTAGGACACGACAACCAAAGTCAACCTGTGCAGTTTAATAGTATATAGAGACAAATAATACAACAAGAAATAAACAGTTAAGCATAAGGGAAAAGGGGAACATGGTGAAGAGAGGAAATATCAAATAATGGAAGTAATGAGGTAAGGAACAATTTAGATATCAATTTAAGCAACGGAATAGTAATACGAAAACAAGTGCAGAACATCACCCTTTGTGCTTTTACACGGCATCACCCTTTGTGCTTTTACCTCACAATAACATGGCACGACATCACCCTTCATGCTTTTACAATCACAATATCGGTTTAAATCACGATATTCGACTCACAGGAATACTTGATACCAACGTATAGGTACTCTTCACCTCACATATACGTTGAACATGATACTTACACATAGCAAATAGGACATAACACCTATTCCCTCAAGCTAAGGTTAAGCCAAACACTTACCTCAAATTCCACGACCAAACTCAAGCCTCGATTACCGCTTTCCCTTTTGAATTTGACTCCAATTCACTTGTATCCAGACATATTCAACTCAATAACATCAATAGATGCCAAACAATGCCATCCCAACGCTTAATTATAGGTTTTACATCATTCTTCCCAAGAAGTAAGAAATCGACCCCGGACCCGCTTGCTCAAAACAAGAGGTTCAGACCAAAATTCGATCACCCTTTCACCCACGAGCCCGAGTATGCAATAAGTTTCAAAATCCGACCCCAAAACAAGGTCTAAATTCCAATTATACAAAAAACCCTAATTCTACCCAAATCCCCCAATTTCTACCATAAAAATTTCTAGATTCTAGGTTGAGATCTTATACAAAGTAGTTAAGGATTGAAAGAGATGAGTTAGAAATCACTTACCAATGATTTGGGGAAGAAAATATTTTGGAGAAATCGCCTCTTGAGTTCTAGGGTTTTATTATTTTTGAAAAGTGGTAGAATAATTAAAAGTCCCGTATTTATATGCGCACCTGGTCCCTATCCACCGCTGTCAGCGGAATAATGGGCGCTACAGCAGAACCTGGTCCCTGCCCACCGCTGTCAGCAGAATAATGGGCGCTGCAGCTGAACCTGGTCCGCTGCCACAAAATTTTAAACGCTGCCATGCCTTCAGGTTCAAAGAGCTGAACCTGCAACTTTTGAAATTCCAGTTATTTTTTCTAAGTGTCAGAACACTCCGTGGCCTACTCGAAACTCACCCGAGCCCTCGGGGCTCCAAACCAAACATGCACGAAAGTCTAATAACACCCTACAGACCTGTTCGTGTGAACAAGTCGCCAAAATAACATCTCGAACTATGAGTTTAGCATCAAAATCAAAGAAAAATGTCAAGAACTTTCAAAGTTTCAAATTTTACAACTAAGGGTCCGAATCACGTCATATGACCTCCGTTCTTACCAAATTTTACTAGCACAACTCAAATACCGTATTAAACCTCTTCCGGGCTCCGGAACTAAAATACGGGCCCGATACTATCAAATTCAAACATCGCTAAATTTCCAAAAACTCTTATAATTTCAGTAAAACAATTTCTTTCAAAGTTTATTTCTCGAACTTGGGACCTCGGAATTCGATTCCGGGCATACGCCCAAGTCCCATATTTTCCTACGGACCCTTCGGAACCGTTGAATCATGGGTCTGGGTCCATTTATCCAAAATATTGACCAAAGTCAACTTAAATTTAATATTAAAGGCCAATTTATCATTTTTCTCAGTTTTCACATAGAAGCTTCCCGGATATACGCCAGGGGTGCACACATAAAACAAGGTGAGATCAAAGGAGGTTTTTATGGCCTCGGAACATAGTTTTGACTTATAAAACAAGGGATGACCTTTTGGGTCATCACATTCTCCACCTCTAAAACAACCGTTCGTCCTCGAACGGACCTAGAAAAGTGCCTGAATCAGGGAAAAGATGGGGATAACGGCTCTGCATATCGTACTCGGACTCCCAGGTAGCTACTTCGGCAGGCTGACCTCTCCACTAGACATGAACTGAAGGATAACTCTTCGATCTCAATTGACGAACCTGCCGGTCTAATATGGCTACCGGCTCCTCCTCATAGTTCAAATCCTTGTCCAACTGGACACTGCTAAAATCTAACTCATGGGCTGGATCTACGTGGTACTTCCGAAGCATAGACACATGAAACACCGGATGCACAACTGATAAATTCGGTGGCAACGCAAGTCTGTAGGCCACCTCTCCCACTCTGTCAAGAATCTCAAATGGACCAATGAATCTAGGGCTTAGCTTGCCCTTATTCCCAAATCTCATCACGCCCTTCATGGGCGATACCCGAAGCAATACCCGCTCCCTAACCATGAATGCCAAATCACGAACTCTGCGGTCGACATAACTCTTCTTCCTGGACTGAGCTGTACGAAGTCTATCTTGAATGATCTTAACCTTATCAAAGGCATCCTGCACTAACTCCGTACCCAGCAACCGAGCCTCTTCTGGCTCAAACCACCCAACCGGCGACCGACACCGCCTACCATATAATGCCTCATACGGAGCCATCTGAATGCTCGACTGATAGTTATTGTTGTAGGAAAACTCAGCCAATGGCAAGAACTGGTCCCAAGAGCCTCCAAAGTCAATGACACAGGCTCGCAATATATCCTCCAAAATCAGAACAGTACGCTTGGACTTTCCGTCCGTCTAAGGATGAAATGCTGTGCTCAACTCAACCCTCGTGCCCAAATCACGCTGAACTGCCTCCAAAAATGAGAGGTAGACTACGTACCTCATTTGGAAATAATACACACGGGCACACAATGAAGATGAACAATCTCCTTAATGTAGATCTCTGCCAATCGCTCCGAAGAACAGGAAACGTCACAAGAATGAAATGCGCTGACTTGGTCAGCCTATCCACAATGACCTACTACATCGAACTTCCTCTGAGCCCGTGGGAGTCCAGTAACAAAATCCATGGTGATACTCCCACTTCCACTTAGGAATCTCAGTCTGCTGCATCAATCCGCCAGGTCTCTGATGCTCTTACTTTACCTACTGACAATTCAAGCACCGAGCTACATATGACACAATATCCTTCTTCATCCTCCTCTACCAATAATGTTGCCGCAAATCCTGGTACACCTTTGCGGCGCCCGGATGGATAGAATACCGGGAACTATGGGCCTCCTCTGATATCAACTCACGAAGTCCATCCACATTGGGTACACAAATATGACCCTGCATCCGTAAAACTCCATCATCACCAACTGTAATCTTCTTGGCATCCCCGTGCGAGATCGTATCCCTAAGGACACACAAATGAGGATCATCATACTGCCAGTCTCGAATACGATCAAATAATGTGGAACGAGCAACTGTATAAGCTAGAACAAGGCCGGGCTCAGAAACATTCAATCTCATGAACCGATTGGCTAAACCATGAACATCCAAAGCAATCGGTCTCTCTCCGACCAGAATATAAGCAAGACTACCCATGCTGGCTGGCTTCCTACTCAAAGCATCGGCCACCACATTGGCCTTTCCCGGATGATATAAGATGGTGATATCATAGTCTTTCAACAGTTCCAACCATCTCCTCTGCCTCAAGTTCAACTCCTTATGCTTGAACAAATATTGCAAACTCTTGTGATTCGTGAACACCTCACAAGACACGCCATATAAATAATGCCTCCAAATCTTCAGCACGTGAACAATGGCTGCTAACTCCAAATCATGAACTGGATAATTCTTCTCATGGATCTTCAAATGACATGAAGCATATGCAATAACCTTGCCATCCTGCATCAACACTGCACCAAGTACAACCCGAGATGCATCATAATACACAGTATATGGCCCTGAACTTTGTGGGCAAAACCAACACCGGTGTCGTGGTCAAGGCTGCCTTGAGCTTCTGAAAGCTCACCTCACACTCATCTGACCACCTAAACTGGGCACCCTTCTGATTCAACCTGGTTATCGGGGCTGCAATAGATGAAAAACCTTCAACAAAATGACGATAGTAACCTGCTAAGCCCAAGAAACTCCGAATCTCTGTAGCTGACGTGGGTGATCAATCCTTGACTCCTGAAATCTTCTTGGGATCCACCTGGATACCCTCTGCTGATACAACATGACCTAGGAATGCAAATGAGCTCAACCAGAACTCACACTTAGAAAACTTAGCATACAACTGACTATCCTTCAAAGTCTGAAGAACGACTCGAAGGTGTTGCTCGTGCTCCTCCCAGCTGCGAGAATAAATCAGAATATCATCAATGAAAACATTCACGAAGGAATCCAAATAAGGCCTGAACACTCGGTTCATCAAGTCCATAAAAGCTGTTGGGGCATTTGTCAACCCAAATGACATCACTAAGAACTCATAATGCCCATACCGAGTGCGAAAAGCTGTCTTAGGGACATCGGATGCCCTAATCCTCAACTGATGGTAGCCAGATCTCAAATCGATCTTCGAAAACACATTCGCACCCTGAAGCTGATAAAACAAATCATCAATTCGCGGTAATGGATACTTGTTCTTGATGGTAACCTTGTTCAATTGCCGATAATCTATACACATCCTCATCGATCCATCCTTCTTCTTAACAAAAAACACCGGCGCACCCCAAGGCGAGACACTAGACTTAATGAAGCCTTTATCAAGAAAATCCTGCAACTGTTCTTTCAACTCCTTCAACTCTGGCGGGGCCATACGATATGGCGGAATAGAAATGGGCTGAGTGCCCGGAGCCAAATCAATGCAAAAGTCAATATCCCTGTCGGGTGGCATACCCGGCAGGTCTGCAGGAAACACCTCTGGAAACTCACGGACCACGGGCACAAACTCCATAGAAGGAACCTCGGCACTAGAATCATGAACATAGGCCAAAAAGGCCAAACACCCCTTCTCAACCATACGATGAGCCTTCATATATGAGATAACCCTGCTAGAAGAATGGCCAGGAGTCCCCCTCCACTCCAGTCGAGGCAACCCCGACAATGCTAAAGTCACGGTCTTGGCATGATAGTCCAGTATGGCATGATAAGGCAACAACCAATCCATCCCCAAAATAACATCAAAATCCACCATGTCCAGGAGCAGAAAATCTACACTAGTCTTAAGACTACCAATAACCACTACACATGAACAGTAGACACGATATACTACAATAGAATCACCCACCGGTGTAGACACATATACAAGAGTACTCAAAGAATCACGAGGCATAACCAAATAAGGAGCAAAATAAGATGACACATAGGAATATGTGGACCCTAGATCAAATAAAACTAAAGCATCCATGCTGCAAACTAAAACCATACCTGTGATAACTGCATCGGAGGCCTAGCCTCAGGTCTGGCTGGAATAGCATAACATCGGGGCTGGGCCCCACTAATCTGAACTACATCCCTGGGACGACCTCCTACTGTCTGACCTCTACCTCTAGCGTCCTGGCCTCCACCTCTAACGGCCTGACCTCCACCTCTAACACCTCGACCCTCACCTCTAGTTGGCTGAGCGAGCGGTAAAACACCTGGTACTGGAACCATGGCACGAGAATCCTGGTGCTGAGAACTGCTTGAGGCTCGAGGGAAAAATCTAGAAATGTGCCTCTGATCAACCCAAGTATAACAAGCCCTCGGCTTCTGAGGATGCTGACCCTGACGACCTGAGTAACCACCCTGAAAACCCTGAATCGGTGGTGTAATGGTAGGAGCTGATGGTGCACTGTAGGGAAACTGATCAGAATACTGCATATGAGAACCACGACCACCTAAAGCACTGCGAGAAACCTGAAGTGCCGAATTAAACGGCCTAGGAAGATGGCCCCTACCAAAAGAATCCTTGCCTCCAGATGAGGCGCCACTAAACCTGCCAAAATGACAGGGTCTCTTGTCAGACCCCTGACCACCCCCTGCAACAGAACCATCTCAACTCGTCTGGACACATTGGCTGCATCCTGGAAAGAAATCTCACACCCTGTCTCCTTGGCCATCTGCAATCTGATCGGCCGAGCTAGTCTCTTAATAAATCTCACTGTCTCTTGCTCGGTGGGAAGTATCATAATAACATGCCGGACCATGGTAACAAATCTAGTCTCATACTGAGTGATGGTCATAGAGCCCTGCTGGAGATGCTCAAACTGCCTCAAAAGATCCTCTCTCTGAGTGATGGGAAGAAACTTCTCCAGAAACAGCTGAGTGAACTGGGCCCAAGTCAAGGCCGGTGATCCAACTAGTCTGGCCAAACAATAATCTCTCTACCAAGTCTTGGTGGGACCTGACAGATGAAAGGTAGCAAAGTCGACCCCATTGGTCTCCACTATCCCCATGTTCCGTAGAACCTCATGGAAACTATCCAAATAGTCATGGGGATCCTCTGAAGATGCACCGCTGTAAGTAGTAGTGAAAAGCTTGATGAACCTTTCCAACCTCCACAAAGCATCAGCAGACATATCTGCTCCATCATCGGTCTGAGCCATAATACCCGGCTGAACTACCCCAGCTGGCTGAGCTACTGGAGTCTTAAACTGAGGAGCCAACTGCTCTGGAGTGCAAGTATTGGGAGTCTGGGCTCCTCCCCCAGCCTGAGAGACGGCTGGTGCTGCAGGAAGAAAACCTGCCTGAGCGACACTCTCCATGAGGCACACTAGACGGACCAGAGCATCCTGGAGTACTGGGGTTGCAATAAACCCCTCGGGAACTGAGCTAGCCCAACCGGGACTGTCTGGGCAGGAACCTCATCAGCAAACTCTACCTGAGGCTCCGCCACTGGGGCTGCTGCTTTGGGCTGAGCTCCGCCCCTGCCTAGGCCTCGGCCTCTAGCACGGCCTCGGCCTTGTCCTCGGACTCTCATAGGAGTTGCAATTGGAGGCTCGGGCTGCTGATTAATAGATGAAGAAGCACGTGTTCTCTCCATCTGTGAGAGAGTAGAATAGAAATTCAGTTAGCATTTAGAATTCAATTCACACGATAGAGAAGAATAGATGTGAAGTTATTCCAAAACTCTGCAGCCTCTGTGGGATAAGCACATACGTCTCCATACCGATCCCTCAGACTCTACTAAGCTTGTCCGTGAATTTGTGAGACCTAAGCAACCTAGTGCTCTGATACCAACTTGTCACGATCCAAATTTCCCACCGTCGGGACCGTGATGGCACTTAATGTTGAACCTGCTAGGCAAGCCAACATAAATATTCAATTAATCTTATTCCTTTATTATTACCAAATAATATGCGAAAAGACATCACTAACATAGATAGAAGTACAAAATGGAGCAAGGTATATAAACTCAATGTATGCCTTTACGAAATTTCAAAAAAACCAATCCCAGATTTTTGGAGTCACAAGCTCACGAACTATCTACAAAGAATACATATAACAGTCTGAATGAAATAAGTACATATGTTTCTGAAATAACTAGAACAAAATACAAAAGAAGTAGAAAGGGATGCCAAGGCCTGCGGACGCCTGTAGGACTACCTCGAGGTCTCTACAAGACTGGAGGCAGCAACCTCGATCAATGGTCTGTAGGGTCCTACACCGGTGCACAAAAGTGTAGAGTGTAGCATCAGTACAACCGATCCCATGTACTGAGTAAGTACTGAGCCTAACCTCCACGATGTAGTGACGAGGCTAGGACACTATCGCGCCCCTCTTTCTTTCCTCGCCACCCCAAAAGGGAATTAGGTGCGGAGATCGGGTTCTTGACATTTTGGACAAACTCATTTGGAAGGAAGAAGTTTAAAAGAAGAGTCACCATCTAACGATTTTATGGTGCGTTAGGGCACCTTGAGTAATTAACTCATGTACTAGTTTGCATTACCATAGATTGGGTAAGGGCTTGAAGTTATCCCAAGGGGAAGGTGTTAGGCACCCTCAGGATCCACAACTATGGGTCCCGGCCAAATGGTTTCGTGAATTCAGACAATGAGAAAATAACAAGCAAGGCTCACATAAGAGGGGATTTCAAACAAGTATCGGAGTTTTATTGAAAATTTGGAAAAGAAATTAAAAGTAAACGTTTGAGAAAATTTCCTAGGTTTAAAGTAATACGTATCACATCAATGCAATACCGGTTAATCACTCCTCGAAGAGGGGCTACATGTGGTATTAGCGCACCGATCATCATATCCATATTCTACCCTTCCCACCCCGTGAAGGTAATTAGAGTGTGTGTTGGTCACAGATTCTATTGCATGCTATTACCCGTCACGTCTTATCAGTCCTGGAGGATATTAGGACTACTATCCTAAAGGGTAGGTACTAGGCAGAACCCCTAGGTTTAAAGGACAAATTCTAAGCGACAAATAAAACATTTAGGACTGCAAGTATAGGGGACACACATGAGCAGATATGAGGCTCATGATTCCTCCACAAATTAATACACATAATTAGCACGACTCAAACACAAAGAGGTCTTTGAATTTCAGAACCTAAGGCAAGATGTCTAAGTGAGAATACAGTAATGGGGCAGTATGATTACTGAGTTTCAGAAGAGGTTTTTTTACCAGTTTTAGACTATGAATTCTGATCTGTAATTAGCCAAACAATGCAAAGAGAAAGTTTTTCCAGTTTTAATAAACTTAATGCCTAAGGCTTGCCTAGGCGGGTTAAAAATACTCCAGTTATCCTGTTTAGACTTAATCGTGGTAAAAGAGGTGATCTAAATGCATGTAGAATGATGCAAACCTACGCATGCTTTTCTAAATGCACACAACGTTTTCAAAAATCAGAATCTATTATTTTTTAGGGCGGAATTTACTTATTAACACATCTTTTTGACTCGAAACAAGAAATGCAGAAGCGTAGTTAAGTTGCTGAACCTAGCACATGATTTATAATGCAAATAACAATATGTCCTTAACATATGAGTTTGGCATAGGTAATATGAGCATGCTGAAAATGAATTCCTAAGTTAACATGATCTCTAATGCAAATATTGATGACTAATGTTTTTAACCTAAAACAGGATTTCTAGACATGGTGATCGTGAAGATGCAGAGACAGTAACATAACAACCATTTTTTATTTAACTACGAACAAGATTTCTAAGTGAGGCATGAGTATAGCAAAGATTCTGAGATAAACGGGCCTAAAACATGTTCTCTAATACATGCAAGGCAAGTATTCCTAAGCATGGTGACTATTGCACACATATACAAAATAAATCCTATAATATGGTTTCTGCCCGTAATTATACTAAGCATGCATAACCCCGCCCATTTCACTATCCAGCCCATAATTGTTTTTACAATTAATTATTACAGACCAGCCTTGGATGAATTACACAAAAATAAATAAGAAGATTAAGAAGTTACTATAGAGAGCCTAACAGTAGGCCCAAATATCTAGATCCAAACATGCCATATGCCATGACCCTTGTAACCCAGGTATGTCATAGTTCCTAAGGATCTCAGAGGACCCCAGTCAGTGCTCACACCCAAGTACCCTAGCCAGGAATGAGTAAGTGCAGTGTGGAATGCCAACCTTGTGCGTCAGAGTTCGATGGGTACTTAAATGGTCCCCAAGGCAGTGCTCACACGAAGAGGGCTGAACTTAGAACTAAGAGTAGTGAGATGTGCCTATAGTTTAAAAGAGGGTTGAGTTTGAAATGTATCTTTTGAAATAACTGTTTTGAAAAATAGCTTCAGAGAACAACATGCGAATTTGTTTTATGAAAACTGGTTTGAAGAAGAAAGAAACAGGACAATCAGCCACCTAGAACACACATGTTTTAGGAAGCAAACACAAACAGAGATAGGGGAACTCAGAGACAAAAAAGTCATATAGTGGAAGCAGACTTGTACACAAATAGTCCTCAGGCTAGTGCTATAGGGTTTAAACAATCACAACCTAGTTTTCACAGAATGTTCATGCCAGGAATCTAACAGCATTAGACTAACGGGGTGTCAAACAGAGTCACATATTAGGTTCAGGATTAGGGTTTACATAATAACTAAGTATTAGGGGGTGCATGCTCATAGTGTTGGGAGTCAGGCAGATTCATGATGGAAACATACAAGGGAAAGCAATAGACATGTTAGACTAAAGGGAAATGGCAATCACAGAGACAAGTAGACATGCTAAACATAGAAGGAAAGAAAGGTCACATGGACAAAGCAAATACACTAGTTGCAAAGCAAACAACAGAACCATAAGTAGAACCTCAATACGAACAGAAACATGTTGAGTTAGATGCTATAAACTTAAACTAGAAAGATACCAGTTAGGAGTAAGAATAGAATATCAAGGTGCAGAGAAGTAGGGAAATAAGACAGTGGTATGCGGAGAAATAGAGTAGTAATAAGTTACTCAGTCTTGGCTTTCAATCGACTGAGTAGCCAGAGGAACAGGAGAGAATATGCAGCGAAGCAAGTGAGATTCAGAGCAATATGAGTGCTGTCTGTGTGTGTGTTCGTGTATCTCTTGGTGTATTATGCTAAAAGGAGTAGGGTGTTTATAATTCTGAAAGCGAGTAAAGAAAATAAGGTAAGGAGTAATAACTAATACCAGGAGCCACATATCGGAAGATAGCTTAAGCCTAAATAAAGGCTAATCAGAAAAGGAAAAAAAAGGAACTAAAGAGTTACATCGACTAAGTAAAAGTGGACCAAGAGAATTATAGACCTCAGGATCACTCTTAAATAACAGAGGTATAAGAGAGATAGTAAAATAACAATATTTATAATGGCTCTACAATGAAGCCAACTAAAGAGTACCAGCCTCATAAGAAGTCAGTATAAAGCTCCCATCGGATTGTGTATGCACCAAAGGTACAAGTATTATAATAGAGCTTCAGGTTGTGGAGGTAAATTATACCTATGTGGAAGGAAGGTTATGAAAGAGATAGAATAATGTGAGGCAATATTTTAAGGTAAGTAAGGAAAAGGTAAACAACGTACAAGATACTCATATACAGAAGGTTATGAATAGTCTATACTGCGGATAAGGGGCTAGAAGCGCGGGGATTCAGTACCCAGGAATGATAGCAGCGTCGTCAGTGGCATACCTTCCAGCCTATGTTTTCTAAGTACCTAAAGGTCAAATTAGAAAGTGAAAGTAGATTTAGAGATGATGTGATGTCTTGATGTTCCAGAAAATCATAAGGAAACCGGTCGCAAGCTAAAGTATGATAAAACGACAAGGTTTTAGAGAGACATGAGTAAGAATTAGAAAAGGAAAAGTGAGAAGATGACGAAAATAGATAAGTCCCCAGGATTAAGCCCGTGAAAACAAGGGAGCAGATGGTTCCTCTAAGTTATAGAAAGATCAGTATAGCCTGAATAAACTCAAAAGAGTCTAAGACTAGTAGCATTTAGAAGAGATGGAATGTTGCCCTGGTAGTAGAATAAGGGTGTGATTGTGATAGATTAAGGATGACTTTTGGGATTTCGATTGAGTAATAACTCAAAGAGGATTTCCTAAATCGTAAGGGACTAAAATACCCATATAGGGTGAGTCACATTGGGATGCTTTAAAGTACGGTTATGGAAGTATAGTATCACCCCTAGGTAGATCAATCTAATTACTCCAAGTTCCCCCGATGAGACGCGAGCCCTAGCGACGATGTTACATAAGAGAGAAAGTTATCAGTGGTAAATGATGGATAAACTTAGGTGAATCAATAATATATGGATAAAAGTTCATCAGTATGAGATGAGATTAGACCATCAGTCTTAAGGATAAGCAACAAGAGTAAGTTGGAGTTGGTTGCACACCTCAGTAACGATAAATAGAAGTAAGAACTATGGTGTAGTATGAACTACGTAGATGCAGTAAATTCATACAAATGGATAACCAAGTCTATGAAATAAGATATAGCCATATTCGCAAGTTCTACAAAGTACCGAGCAAAGATCTTCAGTACACCTATAGATGCCCAGAGATGCATCCTATCAAGCCTTGTATATTTTTACAAAGTAAGGCCTAGAGATTGGCTAAAAGCTGGAGGAAAAAGGAGAGAAGAGTCGCATAGGAACACTTACAAGGTCAGTATCATAGAGACTGCATAATAGAAGGTAGCGGCAGTTACGAGATTGGAAGAATTCGATCACAAGTCATGGTGTGGGAAAGACGCCTAAAGGTGGAATGCCATGTCCTTTGGATTTATTCGTAGAACAACTGCCTAATTGACAAGGAGAGTATTAAGGAATTCACAAGAGCTATAAGTTATGAAAATGATAAGAGCATCAGTCAGCATTCAAGGACGAATGTTCCAAAGGGAGGAATTATGTTACGCCCCGCAATATTACATCGATATTATGTCCCACATTATTATATTATGATGATGTTACACCTTGAAGTAATACATTACGATGATGTTACACTTCGTAGTATTAAATTACGACGATGTTGCACCATGTGGTATTGTATGTTGGATTTGTCGTAAGGTAATTGACATCAGTCCAAGGAAAAGATTATTTAGAGATTATAAAGACTATTTTATTTCAAACAAGTGATGAGTAAATTCGTGAAGGTAAGAGGGGAAGAAAGTCAAAGAAAATGAATTTTCGTCAAAATTTGGCATATTAGGATAAAATACGGGCCGAGTGTTAATACCCGATANATAAATCGAAGTAAGAACTATGGTATAGTATGACCTACGTAGATGCAATAAAGTCATACAAATAGATAACCAAGTCTATGAAATAAGATATAGCCATATTCGCAAGTTCTACAAAAGTACCGAGCAAAGATCTTCAGTGCACTTATAGATGCCCAGAGAGGCATCCTATTAAGCCTTGTACATTTTTAGAAAGTAAGGCCTAGAGATTGGCTAAAATCTGGAGGAAAAAGGAGAAAAGAGTCGCATAGGCACACTTACAAGGTCAGTGTCATAGAGACTGCATAATAGAAGGTAGCAGCAGTTACGAGATTGGGAGAATTGGATCACAAGTCATGGCGTGGGAAAGAGGCCTAAAGGGGAAATGCCCTGGCCTTTGGATTTATTCACAGAACAACTGCCTAAATGAAAAGGAGAGTATTAAGGTATTCACAAGAGCTATAAGAGATGAAAATGATAAGAGCATCAGTCAACATTCGAGGACGAATGTTCCAAATGGGGGAATGATATTACGCCCCGCAATATTATGTCGATATTATGTCTCGCATTATTATATTACGATGTTGTTATGCCTTGAAGTACTAAATTAGGATGATACGCTTCATATTATTAAATTACGAGGATGTTACACCCTGTGGCATTGTACGTTGAATTTGTCGTAAGGTAATTGACATCAGTCCAAGGAAAATATTATTTGGAGATTTTAAGGACTATGCTATTTCAAACAAGTAATGAGTAAATTTTTGAAGGTAAGAGGGGAAGCAAGTCAAAGAAAATAAATTTTCGTCCAAATTTGGCATATTAGGATAAAATACGGGCCGAGAGTTAATACCCGATATTTATGGACTAGTACCGTACAAGGTACCAGGTACCATACAAGTATGATATATATATATAAGGATATTAAAAATAAGTAGAATTTTAAGTAAGTTGAGACAATTCTTAATTACGCGGGTAATGGGTTAATTATCGAGTAATAGGACACTACCTAATTACCTAATAAGTAGATAAAGATTAAACCTTCCCACCCCATCACCACGTGGCAGCAAGCCACACCCTAAAGAAATGACTCTTAGTCATTTCTTATGAGGTGGCAAACTAATGTGAATTCTTACATATCAAAGACTAATATAAAACTAATGTAAAATTTTACATTTTAAATGTTTTCCATATCAAGGACTTCCATCAGAAGTGGGGGGAGGGAACGTTAGCCATTTTTTAAATTCTTTCAATCAAAATTCATTCTGAAAACACTTCAGTCAAATTACTACTTTGATAACGTTATTTCTTAACCAAAATCCAATGAGGTTTCTTAGCACAATTAGCAACGTGAGATTTTGGGATTCTAAGGGAGTGTGGTGAAACCTTTTCCAAGAATATCATACTATCCCTTCTTTCTTTTTGGTATGATCTATACGACATGATCGAAACGAGAAAATGCACAACTTCCATAAATGACTCGATTCATTGAAATGCTAGAGATGCTTATGTTATTGATTCCCATGTGTCATATTATTTTATCATCTGTTCATGAGTCTCAAAAATACGTAAGCTGGTATAGTTTATTTCACGATATTAATCAGAGTCATAATGGTCTTATGACGTACCGAGAGATTTTATTAACATATTTCATATGCATTTCATGCATTTATACATGCACCTGACCCATGACCAGATGGCGTTATATACGCGTATATATATATATATATATATATATATATATATGTATATGGGATATGGGAATGTTTATGGCGTTATATATGCACCACCACCTGATCATCTGGTATACGTTGATGATTTTGCCCACAGTGGCCGAGATGATATCATGGGATGCCCTCAGAGGCCTGATGATGTTATGAAACATGTACCTATGCACGAAATGACATTCGTATGCATATGCATGACACTATAATTATTTCATGATTTACAGAGTTATCCAGACTTACAGGTTGAGTCATTTACTCTATATTTCTTCCATGTCTGTTATTTATGTGCCTTACATACTCGGTACATTATTCGTACTAACGTCCCTTTTGCTTGGGGACGCTGCATTTCATGCCCGCAGGTCCCAATAGACAGGTTGAGATCCCTCTAAGTAGGCTATCAGCTCAGCGAAAGATGTTGGTGCGCTCCATTTGCTTCGGAGTTTCTCGTTTGGTTAGTATGATTTAGACGTGTATTGTTTGATATGGCGAGACTCTGTCCCGACCTTTATGAAAATTATGTATTCTTAGAGGCTCGTAGACAGATGTCATGTACGTACAAGATTGTATGGACTTGTCGGCCTATGTTCAGTATACGAGTGGTTATTTTGGCCTTATAGGCCCGTATGTCCTATGTATAAATTTGTATTGCATGTTGTATTCTACTTATCTCACGGAAGCCTTCCAGCTCAGTTATCTATGATAGTATGACATGAAATGATACGTTATGTTGGTACTCGGTTGAGTAAGGTACCGGGTTCCCGTCGCGACCCATCAGTTTGGGTCATGACAAATCCCTATAGTACAAATGCGGCATGATGTGAACCTAAGTCTACCCGGACAATAACATGAATCTAACTACGTACGGACTCTTGTCACCTCGTGCGTATGTAGTCCCCGCAACAAGTTGCACATATTAAATATATCACCTAGGGGTAGTTTCTCCCTCACAGAGTTAGAAAGGAGACTTACCTCGCTCTGAAATTCCATAACCGGCTCCAAAGCCCTCTAACACCTCAAACAGATAGCTGCCGCTCCAAAATTAGTCAAACAATGTGCAAACCAATAAAAAATATACTGTAATACTCATAACAAATCAATTTAGACAAATTCCCAACTCCACTCGAAAAGCCGATAAAGCAACCCTTGGGCCCACGTGCCCCCATTCCAAAAATGTTCAAAGATAAAAATTACCCATAACATTAAGAACTCAAATATATAATTTATTATCAATTACATGCCCAAATTCGTGGTCAAAATCCAAAAATACCAATTTTTAGGTTTTCTACCAAAATCCCAAATTTCCACGAATTTTTCATGAATTTCCATGTTAAAATAAATAAATAAATATATATATACATATATATATCCAAGTATTTAACTTGCAATAGGTGGATATCACTTACCTTGGCATAGATGATGAAGATGGAGCTCCAAAATCGCTCTTAGGTCGACTCCCATGGAGGAAATAAGACGAAATGATCCAAACCCATTTTTGCAAACTGATACACTGCCCAGGCAGCCTTCTTCACGTTCCCGAGACCCCATTGCGTTCGGGATGAACAAAATTCTCAAGAACCATTTCCAAACTCGTCTCAGATAGCCTTTAGTATAATGGCCATAACCTTTTGTGCAAAACTCCAAATGACAAATGGTTTAACTTTATAAAAATTAGACACAATATCTATAACATTTATGTTTGGGTTATCTCCCAATTCCTTGTAGATTTTGAGATAAAATCTACCAAAGCCAACCCTGAGCAACACAAATTTCTTCTTTTGATTTCCAAACATCTTCCTAGACAGCCTGTAGTGTACCAACCATAACTTGTTCTACACCACTCCAAATGCCAATGTAACGAACCGGTCGGTCGTTCCGTGAGATTATCCCCGTTTCCCCCGTGTTTTCTTTATCATATGTTGCTAAATCTATTTATGTTGTATTGGTTCGGGTTTGGAGTGGTCGTGATGAGAACTGAGACACTTAGTTTCTCAAATTGGCTTAATAGTTGGAAAAGTCAACTGGGAGTTGACTTATTGGTAAACGATCTCGAAATGTAGATTTTATGGCTCGGATAGCTTCGTTAGGTGATTTGGCACCTAGGAGTGTGCTTGAAATGAAGTTTTGATGTCCGGTGTAGAATTAGGCTTGAATTGGCGAAAGTTAGTTTTTTGCGATTTCTGGTCGGCAGGGAAAAATAGGCTATCGGGGTCGGAATGGAATTTCGGGAATTGGAGCAGGTTCATAATGTCATTTTGGATATGTGTGCAAATTTTCAGGTCAATCAGATGTGTTTGGGATGGTTTCGGCATCCTTGGCAAAATTTAGAAGTTTCAAAGTTCACAGGCTTGAATTTGATGTGATTTTAGTGTTTTTGCGTTGTTTTTGGTGTTTCAAGGGCTCGACTAATTTTTAATGATATTATGGGGTGTGTTTGTAGGTTTGGTTGAGGTCCCGAGGGCCTCGGGTGTGTTTCGGGTGGTTAACGGAGTGTGCTTGGCCTTAAAAGGATTGTTGTTGCTGCTGCATTTTCTTGGTTCTGGTTTCCTTATATGCGATCACAATAGTGGGGCTACAATCGCATAGGTTTATTGGTGAGACAACAGAAATTTTTATATGCGATCTCCATTAATGGTCCGCGATCGCGAAGTGAGAGAAGCCAGAGCAGTGCGGTCGCGTGAGGCTTATTGCGATCGCACAGTGTGGGCGCGTGTGGCAGGGGGTGTTTGGTTACTCTATGCGAATGTGGTTGGGTGGATGTGATCGCACAGAGGGAGGAGAGCCAGTGCTTCGCGAATGCGTCCCTAGTGACGCGAACGCACTGAAGAAGTATATAGTGCTGGGCAGTGTTTTATAAAAGCCATTTTTGCGAATTTTAGTCTATTTTCCTCCATTGTTGAGCGGGTTTGGAGCTTTTTGAGAGGGATTGAAGAGGAAATCGAAGGGAAGCACTTGGAGGTAAGATTTTCGAATTCATAACTCGATTCTATGTTGTTTTCTAAGTAGTTAAAACGGAAATTAGTTGGATTTAAACCCAAAATTGGGGAGGTTAGGGCATGAGAAAATTGGGACTTTAATTGAGTAATTGAAGGGGAAATTGTGGTCCAATTTTGGTGTTCTTGGCATGTATAGAATCGTGGGAGGATGAGGATTTTTGTGATGTAAATTTTAAAGAATTCCGAGACGTGGGTCCGGGGCTCGGGTTTGGCCAATTTTGAGAATTGTGTCTAAAATTGATAGTTTTCGTTTGAGGCTTGTTCATTTAGCGTGTATTGATGATGTTAATCTTGTTTTGGTAAGATTCGGAGCAATCGGGAGCCAATTTGAGGGGCAAGAACATCGCGGATTAGTATTTTGACCCGAGTGGAGGTAAGTAATGGCTATAAATCTTGTCCTGAGAGTATGAAACCCCAGACTTCGTACTTCCTCACTATTTTTAGAATGGCGCACATGTCGGATGACGAGTATGTGGCGTGCACTGACTTTTGGATTGGACTTGGTCCTCTTCGCGGCAACTATTAGGTTTCGTATTTTACTCTAAATTATATGTTAAATTGTGTTCTAAAACTATTGCTATATTTGGGCTATAAGCCATGTTTGGGGCCTTGTGCCGACTTGTTTAGACCCCTTGGGGGATTTTTACTGCTATTTTCTTCACTGTGTTGACGTATGATTTACACTCAGTCATGTGATGTTTAACTGATTTTGAAACTCAGCCTTATTTACACTATTTTGAGATATAAAATGATGTTTTTGGGTCGAGTACCCCGTTTTACTGATATGCCCGAGGGGCTTTTGAGAGTTGCTGACTGAGTGAGGCCGATGGTCTGATTGTGAGGATATGATATGTCCCGAGGTGGCTTGATTTTAGCGCTTGGGCTGAAGGAGCCCCTCCGGAGTCTGTACACACTCCCAGTGAGCGCAGGTACCTACTGAGTGCGAGTGCCGAGTGACGAGTGATTGGGAGGCATGAGTGACAGTGAGGTTACCCGAGGGGCTGATACTGAGTGACTGTGAGGTATGCTGTGATGTTCTGGCCGAGGGGCGATTTATGATTCATGTTTTGGCCCGAGGGGCTACTTATGACTTATTTCATATTACACTAAATTCTTCAGGTATTTTTATTTCTGAAATTGTTGGAAAACACATTTTTCAAAGAATCTTATTGAAGTTGGCTTTTAAGGCATGTTGATTTCATATATATGTGTATATACTGTTGGAAATAAAGGATATGCTTATTGTGAACTGATGATTTGATTTTATGTGTTTCTTACTGCTTAGACTTGATTTATTTCCATTACTACTGAGTTGGCGTACTCACATTACTCCTTGCACCCCTGTGTTCAGATACAGGTGATGATACCGAGCGTTAGTCATCTATTTCCATGCAGAGCCGGAGTTGGGACATAGAGGTAGATGTTCAGTGTCCGCAGCATCTCTGTTTTCCCTTTCTTATTTTGCACCTAGTTCTTCGTTTCGAGATTTTGTATTATAATAGTAGACTTTTTGGTATATTCCTTAGATGCTCATGACATGTTGACTCCGGATCTTAGGGATGGTTTTAGACTGTTTAACTATTTTTTTTTTGCTTAATGGATTCAGTAATTTTATATACGTTTATGAAATGTTGAAAATGAGTTGGGATTTTGGAAAGAAACTGTAAGATATGATTGTTGGATAGCCTAGTTCCACGATAGGCGCCATCACGGCGGGTTTAGGATTTTGGTCCGTGACAAATTAGTATCAGAGCCTAGGTTACATAGGACTCAACGGTCATGAGCAGGTTTAGTAGAGTCTTGCAGATCGGTACGGAGACGTCTGTACTTATCTTCGAGAGGCTGCGGAACCCTTAGGAACAATCTCATTTTTCTTGAATTCTGTCATGCCATTTTGTTGACTCTGGGAATCTAAACTTATGTTGTTTCATTCTCTCATAGATGGTGAGGACTCACGCTACCGATCAGAGTGATCAGCCACCAGCTAGACCAGCGAGAGGTCGAGGCCGTGGTCGAGACCATGGTAGAGGTAGGGGACCAGCCCGTGCAGTAGCCAGAGCAGTACCAGTTGATCCCCCTACTATTCAGGATCAGATTCCCGCCACAGATACTCCAGCGGGACAAGCTTAGGCACCGACAGTGCCTATTGTTATTCCGGGTCTTCAGGAGACCTTGGCTCAGATCTTGACTGTGTGTACCACCCTTGTTCTGGGAGTTGCCGCTACTTCTCAGGCCGGGGGAGGCAGTCAGACTCCAGTTGCCCGGACACCTGAGCAGGTTACTCAGGGCTATCAGACACCAGGGGCGGTTCCAGCCCAGCCGGTTGCTCCAGTTCAGGACTTCGTGGTTCCGGCTATGCCAGAGGACGAGCAGCATAGACTGGAGAGATTTAGTAGACTTCAGCCTCCGACATTCAGTGGTGTTGAGGGAGAGGATCCCTAGGGTTTTCTAGATAAGTGTCAGGGGATGTTGCGTACTGCTGGGATTCTGGAGACCAGTGGGGTCTCGTTTGCTACTTTTCAGTTTTCTGGTGCTGCTTTTACTTGGTGGGAGTCTTTTGAGAGGTGTAGGCCTGTTGGTTCAGCACCCCTCACCTGGCAGTAGTTCTCCACTATCTTCTTGGAGAAGTATGTACCCTAGTCTCACAGGGAGGAGCAACTCAGGCATTTTGAGCAGCTGCGTTAGGGGGAGCTATCAGTGACGCAATATGAGATGTGGTTTTTAGAATTGGCTTATCACGCCATCGAGTTGGTTCCTACCGATAGGGAGAGGATTAGGAGGTTCGTGGATGGCCTCACTTATCAGCTCTCGAGCAGGTTGTTGATATTGCTCGAGATATTGTGTCGGTTCTCCGCCAAGAGCAGGAGGAGAGAGAGGCCAATAGGCCTCGTGGATCGGGTGGTTCTAGTGGTGCTCCTTCCAGGGGGCAGTTTCATCATGGTAGAGGTTGTTCATTCAGACCTCCTCAGTCAGTCCACCCAACCTATAGTGGTGCATATTCGGGGCATGGTCCCCGTAGTTCTCAGCTAGGCTATTTTTCATTTGGTACCCTCCCTCCCAGAGTGCAGCTCGAGCACCACCAGTCCAGAGTTCCTCTATGCATGATTCTTCTAGTGGCCATTCTGGTGCCAAGGGTTTCTATCAGTCCCCGTCTCCAGCTCCAGGAAGTTGTTTTGAGTGCGGAGAGTTTGAGCACATGTTGAGGCAGTGTCCCCGTCGTTCTGGTGGTTCTTCTCAGCAGAGGGGCCAGCCCTCGACTTCAGCTCCAGTTACTTCACCACCCACCCAGACAACTAGGGTTGGGGGCCAGACCACCAGGGGCCGCCCTAGAGGGGGAGGTCGAGCATGTGGAGGTCAGGCCCGTATGTATGCATTTCCAGCTAGGCCAGATGCTATGGCCTCCGATGCAGTGATCGCAGGTATTGTCTCCGTCTGTCATCGAGATGCTTTGGCTTTATTTGACCCTGGTTCTACATATTCTTATGTCTCGTCATATTTTTCCTACTTCCTGGATATGCCCCGTGAGTCTTTACTTACTTCTGTTCATATGTCGACTCCGGTGGGCGATACTATTGTTGTCGACCGTGTGTATCGGTCATGTGTGATATCTATTGGGGGTCTGGAGACCCGAGTGGACCTACTGTTACTCAGCATGGTCGATTTTGATGTGATATTGGGCATGAATTGGTTGTCTCCGTGTCATTCTATTCTTGATTGTCACGCTAAAACCATGACCTTAGCTATGCTAGGATATCCGAGGGTTGAGTGGAGAGGTTCTTCTGAGTATGTGCCTAGCAGGGTGATTTCGTACCTGAAGGCCCACCGCATGGTTGAGAAGGGGTGTTTATCGTATCTAGCTTTTGTAAGGGATGTCAGTGGTGAGATTTCCACTATTGATTCGGTTCTTGTGGTCCGTCACTTTCCGGACGTATTTCCTGTAGACCTGCCAGGCATGCCACCTGATAGGGACATTGATTTTGGTATTGACCTGGTGCTAGGAAACCAACCTATTTCTATTCCACCTTATCGTATGGCACCACTAGAGCTAAATGAATTAAGGGAACAGCTTCAGGAACTCCTATATAAGGGGTTCATTCGGCCTATTGTGTCACCTTGGGGTGCACCGGTGTTGTTTGTAAAGAAGAAGGATAGTTCTATGCGTATGTGTATTGATTATCGGCAGCTGAACAGTGTTACGGTGAAGAACTGGTATCCCTTGCCTCGTATAGATGACTTGTTTGATCAGTTGCAGGGTGCCAGGGTATTTTTCAAGATTGACTTGCGTTCTGGCTGTCATCAGTTAAAGATTCGGGGGCCAGACATTCCGAAGACTGCTTTCAGAACTAGATATGGTCATTATGAGTATCTGGTTATGTCATTCGAGCTGACCAACGCCCTAGTAGACTTTATGCACTTGATGCACAGTGTATTCCGGCTTTATCTGGATTCCTTCGTCATCGTGTTTATTGACGATATCTTGGTGTATTCCCGATCTCGTAAGGATCATGAGCACCATTTGAGAGTTGTGCTTCAGACCTTGAGGGAGAAGAAGTTGTATGCAAAATTTTTGAAGTGTGAGTTCTGGCTTGATTCAGTAGCGTTCTTGGGGCACGTGGTTTCTATTAAGGGTATTCAGGTTGACCCAAAGAAGATAGAGGTTGTAACGACTCGACCGGTCATTTTGCGTTATCGGACCCCGTTCCCCTAAATGAAACTTCCCATAGCGGCTTATTGTGATTTATGACTTGCGGGGGAGGGTGGTCCGGGATTCAGAAATGTTTAGAGCAATATTGGAACACTTGGTTCCTTAAGGTTGACCTTTAAGGCCAAGTTTGACTTCGGTCAACATTTTGAGTAAAGGACCTCAAAGTCGAGTTTTGACGATTCTGATAGCTTCGTATGATGATTTCGGACTTGGGCGTATGTTCGGAATGGGTTTTGGATGACCCGGGGGAGTTTCGGTGCCCAATATCAAAATTAGAGTTTCCTTAAGTTTGAAATTTGGTTAGGAATGTGTTCTTGTGTTATCGAGGCCTGAACGGAATTTCGAGACTGGGAATAGTTTCGTTATGTCATTTATGACTTGCTTGCAAAATTTGGTGTCATTCCGAGTAGTATAGGTCGGTTCGACGCATTGAAAGAGAATTCTAGAACTTTAAGTTCAAAGTTTGATTCAATTTGGTTTTGGGGTCGAATTATTAGTTTCGTTGTTGTTTTTCACGTTCCGAAAATTTAAGCGAGTCTGTATCATGAATACAGACCTGCCAGTGCCTTTGGACGGGGTCCCGAGGGGCTCGGGTGAGTTTCGAACCCCTCAGAGTTAAATTCAAAAACTAGATTTTTCACTGACTGGTTTCCTTCAGTGCAATCGCAGGTGCACTGATGCGATCGCATAGAAGGAACTGGGCAGGGGTGGTCAATACCATGTGCTTTCACACAAAGGCACCGCAATCGCGATGGGTTGGGCTCCTGACCTACTGCAATCGCACACCCCATTCGCGTTCGCACAAGAACCCAGCCTTGGGCCAGCCCAACTATTCCTTACCCTGTGCATTCGCATGTCTCTCTCCGCGTTCGCACAGAAGGCCCATGAGGGCCTGGTCACTTAAAGCTCTGCGATCGCACTGCCCAGGCTGCGATCGCATAGAGTAGACCACTGGGCAGTGTGTTTTTATAACGGGGTTTAATTCATTTACTCATCTTCTTCTTCTTCCTTGGGATGATTTTTAGCGTTCAAAAGGGGCAAACGACCTAGTTATTGAAGGTAAGTAAATTCTACTCTAATATTAGCTTCATGCATGGATTACAAGCTAAATTAACTACCTAAATTAGTGAAAACTAAGGATTTGGGGTAGTAACCTAGGGATTTTGAAAATATAGAAAATTACCCGTCAATTAGCTATGAAATCGAGTGAAAATCATGTATTAATGATCCTTAGGCTATGGGTGAGTGTTTCCTTCTAGAATTTTTAGAATCCGAGCATGCGGGCCCGGGGTTGGATTTTAGGATTTCTTCAAGAATGATGAATTTGGCTAAGTAGTAGAAGAATTTCATGCTTTGAGTATAAAGTGATATATTTGTATAACATATGGCTAGTTTCGAGCCCGTGGGTGTCGAGTTTGGAGTTTCGGGCGCGTTCTTGACCCGGAAAGTAGGTTCGGCACGAAGTGAGTCTCATTTCTAACCTTGTAAGAGGGAACTGTCCCCCTAGATGCTTTACTTAACTATGTGCTAATGTTGTGGGGGCTACGTACGCGCAAAGTGATGAGAGTCCATACGTAGCGACTATTATTGTTATGTCCGGGTAGTTAGGCCTAAACCAAGCCTTATGTTTTTCCTTGAAATGAACTATATGCATAGTGAATTAATGTTACATGCGGCTTGTTTCCCTGAAATCGTGGAATTTAAGTAATTTTAAGTAATTTTTCACGAAAAGTAATTTATAAAGAATAAATGTGTGGATTGTGTGTGCATGAGACCACTTTGCAATTTACATTCCGCAAGCGGAGTGTTATTTCCCCCACTCTCATTAGAGCGGTCTGTACGCCACGGCGAGATTGGAAGATATATATTATGGTTCGGACCGTTCGACCCTCGGCAGTGCACAAATATGATCATTATGATAACTCAAGCTGGTTGTCCTTATCATGTATGCACATGTTAAATTGTTAATGATTCCTTTTTTATGGATTTTGAGTGGTCAGATATATTTTTAAAGGAAAGAAAACAATAATGAAGTAGAAATTGTACATTCACTTCCAGAACTTATTTGAATTGCTGCCATTTTTAATGTTTACTGCTTTTATCATCCTTGTATGTATGTTACTCATATTATACCTTATTAATCATTCTGTTGGACCTTACTGAGTGTCAAGTCGACCTCTCGTCACTACTTCTTCGAGGTTAGGCAGGATACTCACTGGGTACATATTTGTTTATGTACTCATGCTACGCTTATGTGCTTAATTGTACAGGTTCTGAGGCTGGTGCATCTGGTTATCAGACCGGAGCTCGATTCTGATCATAGTTGGACCTGACTTCACGGTGAGCTGCTTCTCCTGATGATCCTCGGCAGCACCATGGAGTTTTTTTTTTTTGCTTATTTCCCATCTATTCCTTTCAGACAGTGGGACTGTATATTATATCTTTTGTACATTCTGTTAGTATGCCCGTAGGACTTGTGACACTAGTTCCTGGCACACACGTAGTGGTTATTTTGATTTGCGGGTCTGTATATATATATATATATATATATATTGGCTCACTCCTCTTTATGACTACTTTTGGTTAAAAGATGGCTTACTATCTTTTTCAATTAATGTTTTGAACTTTAAAACTTGGCACGTGTTGGGATGTTTACTCAAATATGGGAGAAATCCTTACTAATCTGAGTGTTGGCTTGCCTAACCCCGGTGTGGGGCGCCATCACAACCTGAGTTAGTATTTTGGGTCGTGACAATATGGTATCAGAGCACTAGGTTCACGTAGGTCTCACAGGTCACGGGCAAACCTAGTAGAGTCTAGCGGATTGGTATGGAGACGTATGTACTTATCTTCGGGAGGCTATAGGGTGTTAGGAAAACCTCTCCTTATTTTTATTCTATCGTGCAGTCAATGTGTCATGACCCAAACCGATGGGCCGCGACGGGTGCCTGAGTCCAACCTATCAAACACCCCTAAACATGCGTCTAAAATATGAACCTGAATAACATCTGCTGAATTACAAGAACATTATACATGAAGGAAATCTGCACAAAAAGGCATACATACATATACGTACAACATACGTAGGACGAGCCGACAAGGCTGCTATAGACAACTATACATCTCAAAACTGGAAGCCGGCAAGGCCACATACTATCTAACTAGACATGCTGTCTACAGACCTCTAATAGAAACATAATTGTATAAAGACGGGTCTGAGCCACGTCATATCCATATATATCTATATATAAACGTATCGTACCAAAATCAAAAGTAGCTCCGGATCAAGTGGAGCACTCCAACTCTCGCTGACCAGGGATCCTAAAAAGGGGGACCGTCAGTTCGCCTACCTGCACCTGCAGGCATGAAACGCAGAGTAACCAGGCAAAAGGGACATCATCAGCCTCAGAGGGCATCCCATCATATCATATCGGCCACTGTGGGCAAAATCATCATCGTATACCAGTTGATCAGGTGGTAGTGCGTATATAACGCCGTAACCTTTTCCCATATCTCATATACATATATTTACATATATATATATATATATATATATATATATATATATATATATATAT
>ML391766.1:83788-108994 GCA_005239525.1 Nicotiana knightiana | reverse complement strand
ATATATATATATATATATATATATATATTATTAAAAGGAGAGGAAAAAGTCTCTCCTTAACCCAATGAAAACCTTAAAATTAGTCACATGTAATTTTAGCTAATTAATTATTAACTAATAGCTAATTTAGCTATATGGCATAACCAGAAAAAGGCATATATAACTTATTTCTTAATTAATTAATTATAAATAGGTAAATAAAATTATTATAAATTTTACTATATAATATTTAAAAATATTATTAATAAATTTAAATAATTTAATAATTTTGAGTATTAATTTAAAATAATATAAATTATTATATCAAGGTCAAAATTATTTTTTCATGTAAGTATCTATATCTATCTATATAGAATATGAGAAGCAAATCCATATTATTATGCCAAGTGTCAAAACAATAATTGGACATGTGTTAAATTTTAGGACAAACCTCCAACTAATTTGGAGGTTCAAGAATAATTTAAAATAGAAAATAAGTTCAAAAAATTAAAAAATTCTAATTTAATTTATATCAACATCTAAATCCCACGTTTTTGGCTATTTTTTTATTTGTTAAAACAAGATCAAAAAATTAAAAATTTCCAATTTACTTTACATCAAAATTGATTTGTTGGATTTTTTTTTTAAATATTTGTTAAACCTGACAAATCCAAGTACAAAAAGAATACTTTGATCCACGTTAGAAATTGACTCCCACTTTTGGAATTTGATTCACAAAGAAACAGAAAGAAATAATTTTAAAAAATAAAACAAAATAAAACCCACGATCATCTTCCCAAACGTGGATATCCTAACCTAACCCCTTAACTTATTTACTTTCTCCAAAACTATAAATAATATTTTATGTGGCTCCTCTTTGTTCCTGTGCTTAGAATACAGAACTTTACAAATATGGCTACAACATTAGATAAATTTCAAGTAACTCGATGCAATGAAAATTTAAAGTTAGAATGGTTCAAATGTGAGAAATCTCCGATGGCTTCGAACCTGAAATACCATATTATATAGAGTTGATTTTAAAGGATGCGAATGTTACGTATTCATAACTGATTTTTTACTTCCTCTTCTCTGATGCTATAGTTCATAAATTTTCAACAATTTTCAATTTAATAAAATTTTCCATACAAAACTACTTGTGTAGTACCTTTAGTTCTCTTTCTATTGCTAACTTTACTTTCACAATTGTTTATGAATTTCCAGAAATCCTGAAATACATGAAACGATTATGTGGAGAATTCTTATTTCTATTTATGTTTTTGAACGTTTGTTTGACAATTGTTTACTAATTTCCAGCAATAATAATTTATGATCAATATAATGCATCATAATAATGAATCCAATAAACAAAATATTATGTTCCTCCTATATGTTTTCGCGGCAAATTCTGAAACTTCTGCATATTCTACCAAAATAATTTACCATGTTTCTTGACAATTGTTTACTATTTCCACCACTAACAATTTACTACCAATATAATACATCCTAATAATTAATCTGACTTTCTAGGATGATTGTACACATGGCTCAATCGAAAAACAATATCATAAAACATCTTTACTCACAAAAACTGAGTAAATCTTGAATAAACTGAATCACAAAAACTTGATTAAACAAAAGACTAAGGATAGTCTATCAACTCCAAAAATATCAAAATGAGCCAAAAATGAATCTTTATGAGTAATCTTTATATGTTCTTTGTGTTTACCGTATTTTCTAAATAATATTTTCTATACAAATATTAATTTACATTCTCTGTGCAACGCGCGAGTATATATACTAGTATTATTAAAAAGAGAGAAAAAAGTTCTCTCCTTAATCCAAGTGGCAACCTTAAATTTAGAGCCCGTTTGGGTGGGCTTGTTATAAGTGACTTTTAAGCCGAAAGCCATAAGTTAGATATTCTAGCTTTTGGCTTTTGGCTTATTTTTGTCATTTTAGATTAAAAACAAGTGCTTAGAAGCACTTTTTAACTTTATCCAAACACTACAAAATGTCTTAAAAACTATTTTGGCTTAAAAGCCCTTAAAATAAGCAAATCGAAACAAGCTCTTAGTCACATGTAATTATAACTAATTAACTATTAACTAATTTAGCCATATGACATAACCAGAAAAAGCCACATATAACTTATTTTTTAATTAATTAATTATAAATATATAAATAAAATAATTATAAATTTTACTATATAATATTTAAAAATACTATTAGTAAATTTAAACAATTTAATAATTTTGGGTATTAATTTAAAATAATATAAATATTTATATCAATGTCAAAATTAATTTCTAATATAAGTATCTATACTTATATATTATTAAAAGGAGAGGAAAAGTTCCTCTCCTTAATCCAAGTGGCAACCTTAAATTATCCACATGTAACTATAACTAATTAACTATTAACTAATAACTAATTTAGCAATATGACATAACCAGAAAAAATCACATATAACTTATTAATTAATTAATTAATTATAAATAACTAAATCAAATTATTATAAATTTTACTATATAATATTTTAAAATATTATATAGTAAAATTTATAATAATTTGATTTAGTTATTTATAATTAATTAATTAATTATAAATAACTAAATCAAATTATTATAAATTTTACTATATAATATTTTAAAATATTATATAGTAAAATTTATAATAATTTGATTTAGTTATTTATAATTAATTAATTAATTATAAATAACTAAATCAAATTATTATAAATTTTACTATATAATATTTTAAAATATTATATAGTAAAATTTATAATAATTTGATTTAGTTATTTATAATTAATTAATTAATTATAAATAACTAAATCAAATTATTATAAATTTTACTATATAATATTTTAAAATATTATTAATAAATTTAAACATTTTAATAGTTTCGAGTATAAATTTAAAATAATATAAATATTTTTATAAAGTTCAAAATAATTTCTCATGTAAGTAATTTAGTAATGAAAATAAAAATTAAAGTCGTATCCTAAAACTAAAAGAGAAGGGAAATTTCATTGCACATGATATAAGAATAATTATCTTTATCTGTATATCTATATTTAAGCACCATATCAAGATCAATCGCTTAACTGTATGGGCCAAAATCCGTCTGAGAAAATTCGGTAAATAGAAGTAAATAAGTGTGGGAATTACGACCTTGACGTAGGCATTAAGGCCGAGGTCGAGCAGGGCCTAACAACGAAGAACCGCCGAGCAAGACATTAAAGCCTAGGTCGAGTAGAGAAGAATAGGAATAACGGCTAGTGTAGTCTTGGAATTACCAAAAGGAATATTCTATTGAATATTTCTTGTGCTGTACTTTTTAGGATTTTGGGGAATATCCCATATAAATAGTTAAAGGCAGGGGACAAAAAGGCATGTAAGATTCACTCTGATAAGAACTCTTGTATGAAGTTGACTCTCATGAGATAATACAAAACTTTACCTTTTCATAGTGATTGATTTTGTTGTTTATTTTGCCTTTTCACTCACACGATTCGAGAAAGCTTTGTCCATTTTCATATTCATTTGTCGCGCGTTATTGTCAGAGGAAAGAATCATCCACATCATTCAATATTTGGGTGAACCGTTCTTCCTATTTACATTTATTGATATTTTTTATATTTATTGTTCATTATTGTCCCTTCATTTATTCTCAAAAGCTTCATTTAATAATCTCATAATTGGTTCTATGCACTAGTGGACGTTACTGTTTAGGCACGTGATTAGATCTGTGATTTATTGTGCTTGACTAGAATTTTCCTTTCACCTTATTTATCTTTTAATTAGTTTAGCAAAAAGTGTTACACTTTTTGGTCAAACAATTTCACGCCGTCTCTGGGGAAAATTCTAGTCAAAATCAATAGTTTTTATAGATCTACGTCTCTGGGGAACATTCTAGTCAAAGTCAATAGTTTTTATAGATCTACAAAAAACACACGAATAGTAAAATACAGAACTCTGTTTTCACGATCTAACATGGCAGGTAATGGAGAAGAAAGATTGAAGGCAATGACAGGCCTTACTGCTAATGTCCTAAACACCATCAATAAAGTTAACGAAGAAGACGAGGAGAACGTGACACCAAGTGCTTCAACTAGGCGAAGTGGTTCACCCCTCCCTCATGGCAGCGTTACCGCCTCCCATGGAAAAGAAGCCTCTACGTTCACAATGGAAGAAGCATCACCAGTAGTGAAAAAACTACTAGAAGCATGGTTAACGAGTACACTGAATAACATACTTGACAAACCCGCTCAAAGGGCGAGTAGATATGATGCACGAGTCGACGTCACAACGATAACCAATGAGCAGCACACCCCTGATAGTAGCCTATATTATGCATTGTAGATACTATTTATACTCTAAATTAACCATACTTTATTGATGTTTAAATGATAAAAGGTAACAAAATGCTCTAATTGAGATTTTTATGTTGTGCAGGAGAAACTCCGAGCAAGGAGGAAGATGAATAGCATTTTGGAGTCAATTATGTACATAAAAGGCCAATCGATGATATCCCGGATGAAAAAGAGCAAGAAAATATAAAGAAAATAGTGAAAGTCAGGTCCGCGACCTGGGCGCGATGGAACACGGTGCAAAAACAGAAAGTTAGTGAACGACCGCAGTCGGGTCCGCGACCACGGTCGAGGATTTAATAGTGGAAGTTTTCAAGGGCTAAAGTGTAAATTCCTGGGAAATTAACCTAAACTTATAAAAACCCAAAACTCGCCCAAGAGTAAGTTTAAGCTTGTTTTAGACTCAATTGGAGGCAAGAACAAGTGAGAGGAGATCAATCCATCTTTAGAGTTTTTCTTTCTTCTTCTTTTTACCATTAATTGTGAATCATGAACCATATTATTGCTTTATTTTATTTTAGTATGAGTAGCTAAACAATTTAGTCTAGGGTTGATGAAACTAATTGTTGGATGAAGTTTTGAACTCTATTCTGATAAAATCGAGCCATGTTTGCGCTATGATTGCTCAACTACATTTTGTATCGTGATTAATCGAATGAGCCCTTGATTAATCATGTCTAATTACCTTGTGTTGCTTGAGAAAGAATACTTGGTTAGATTGTTATTGAACAACATCACTTTTGGGTAATTGAAGAGATTAATTACTTGAATTTAAAAATGGGTTTATAAATAACGAAGCTTTGGTGAGATAATCCTGAGTTGCATAAATTGTTAGCTAGAGTAGTTCGAAAGAATGCTTCTAGTAAATTATTGTAATTGATCGAGAGATGATTACGGTAGCCCATAACTCATAATACTCATAGAGTATTACAGTGATATTATAGCTTAAGATAAGAATTAATACAGCAATTGGGGAAATCAATACCCTAGATCTTTCTACCCTTGAATTCATCTTTATTCTTGATTATTGTTAGTTTTATTATTATCTTACTTTAGCTAAATAAATACCACTGTTTATTGATAAAAATCTTGCATCCAAAAATTTTCTGAGCTTAACCTTATTAAGAGTTGTAGTGAATAGGTTAGTTCCCTGTGGATTCGACTCCGGACTTAAACCGGATTATATTTGCAGCGACCGCTTTGTCCTTCTTATAAGGCATAGTTGGACGTGATCAAATTTTGGCGTCGTTTCCAGGGAACTAACGGTGTTATTTATTACAACTTAGAAGAATTGCTAGGATTTTTAGTTTATACCAATTTTCTACGGTGTTATAAATTTTTCTATTGAAATTCTCACGTTGAACTCTCCTGTGACTCAGGTGTATTCCTAGAAGCTCTTCGCGGATTGGTGAACTTTTCGAAGGACTCTCAGACCCCGAGAAAACATTCAGGGCATTAAATCGTGCCAACAAGAAGAACAAACAGTCACAACAAAAACACCAACTAGAAATTGAAATGGACAACGTGGATGACGTCGATGCAAACAATCGGAACAACCGGGTTGATCCGAATAATGGAGTGGTGGCACCTCTTGTGCCAGAAGCTGCTCTTTATGACTGGGCACAACCAACTGCTGACAACTTGGCCACCGTCATTGTTGTGCCCCAGATACAAGCGGAGACATTCCAGATCACCAACAACATGCTGCATCTGTTGCAGAATAAGGGACTGTTCTCCGAGTCACACATTGAAGACCCACAACAACACTTGAAAAATTTCTTGTCAATTTGTGTGACCCAAAGGCAGCCGAATGTGACCCCAGAAGCCACCAAGTTGTTACTGTTTCCGTTATCGGTAACTGGAGAGGCTCAGACTTGGTTGAATTCGCTCCCAATAAATTCCATTGCCACTTGGGAGGAATTAGTCAAGCAGTTCCTAAACAAGTTCTATCCTCCCAACAAGACTGCAAGGCAGATTGATGAGATATTGCAGTACAAGCAGAAACCTACTGAAACCTTGTAGGAAACATGGGAAAGGTTCAAAGGGATGCTAGTGAAGTGTCCACACCATGGAATTCCAGACCAGATGCTTGGCCAAAGATTCTACATGGGTTTGGCAGACAATTTGAAAGCTAATGTAGACGCTTCAGCTAGGGGTGCATTTCTGAGCAAGACATTCACAGAGTGCAAGATTCTTCTCGATAAGATGTCTCAGAATTCAGGATGGATGATGAGAGGTACGACCCTGACACCAATAGTGCATTCTGTCCCTCTTGAACCAAACAATTCACATGCAGAGAACATAGCCATGCTCATGACTCAGATGAGTCTACTGACAAAGAAGATTGACGAGATGGGTACAAAGCAAGTGCATATTGTTGATACAACAAATGGATGATACCCCTTGCATTAATCAGTCTAATGTGTGCTCATGGAGTGGAGAGAGTGATAACCAGGGTTTCAAAGAGGACATGAATTATGTTAATAATTTTAGGGGTCAGAGGCAAGGAGGACAAAAATAGGGGCCAGCACCTAACCAGCAATACAGGCCCATCATGCCACAACCTGGAGGTATACGGCCACAAGGCCAAGTGGTGCCATATCAACGGCAACAGGGCTATCAACAGCAGCACCAACAACAATTGGCATATCAGTCACCTCATCAGCAGCAAGACAACAACATGGTAGAAATTAGGGGCATGCTGCAGCAACTCATGGGAACAAATAGTAAGATGCAGGAAAAGTTGGTAGCACATGACTCAACAATTAAAGTGTCACGACCCCAAATCCTAACATGCCGTGATGACGCCTATCGTGAAACTAGGCTAGCCAACCAGTACATAACTACCAATTCGTTCTATTATAATAATTTACAATTCAATAATAAACATCAAACATAGCATAAAATAATTTCATTAAGTCTTAACGCCCCAATAATAGTCTAAACAACTCTCCCAAGACTGGAGTCAACATGGTCACGAGCATCTACGAAATAAAACTAACTCTACTAATGTCTTATATAAAGTCTAGGAATGAAATGCTAAAACTAAATAAGGAAGGGAAATGGAGAAGCTGTGGACGCTGGACAGCTACCTCAAAATCCCATAAAGCTGCTGCTAACGAAAAAAGACAGCTACTGCTCTGAATCGGTACCTGGATCTGTGCACAGAGGCACAGGGAGTAATGATGAGTACGCCAACTCAGTAGTAATGAAATAAATAAATCAAAGTCTGAGAAATACGAAACACAGAGTACAGATACACCAATTCACAAAAACAGTAAAACACCAAGTCACCATAAAGTATTCATCAAATACATAAGTTCGAAAACCATTTTTTCCAGAAATCCTCTGAAACAAGTAAAATTTCAACATATCTCAGAAAAACTCTCAGTAAAATCAGCTTGAAAAACAAAGTGGATCACCATAAAAAAACTTAGTAAAATCATCATAAATCTTCCCCTCGGGCTATAATCATTTCTCGTAACAATTTCCCTCAGCACCTCACCATCACTCAGTATCAGCCCATCAGACAACCTCACAGTCACTCAGTATCAGCCACGCGGGCATCACTCGCACTCAATAGGTACCTGCGCTCACTAGGGGTGTACAGACTCCGGAGGGGCTCCTACAGCCCAAGCGTTATAACAAGCCACATCATGGCATAAATCACTCACAATATTGGCCCTCAGCCAGCCACATCATGGCATAAATTACTCACAATAACGGCCCTCGGCCAGCCACATCATGGCATAAATCACTCACAATATTTTCCCGCGGCCTCACTCAGTCAGACACTCTCAACATGCCACTAGGGCCATCATTATATCGGGTTCTCGACCCAAAACAATGTTTTATTTTTTTCAAGAAATAATATCAAAATACTTTGAGTGTCAAAACAATTATCAAGAAAAGACTGCGTGAAAATCATAACATATCAAGTGAGGAAAATAGTAAAAACAACCCCCAAGGGGTAACAGATCGGCACTAGGCCCCAAACATGGCTTGCAGCCCAAATTATATCAAAATATATCAATACTATTAAGCATAGACTTTAAAATCAATTTCACAACTCAATAGTTTCCTAAAAAGGAATATATTTCCAAATTTTCAATCTTTGCATTCCAAAATCTGTGAAAGGATGCATAGTCCGGGGTTTCATACCCTCTGGACAGGATTTAAAGACATTACTTACCTCAACTAGCCTGAAAACTATTCCGCAATACGCTTTCCTCTCGAATCAACTTCCGAGTGCTCCAAATCTACCAAGTTCAGATTTTTATCATCAAATTATACTAAAGGAATGAATTCCAATTGAAAAATATCGATTTTAAGCACAAAACTCGAAATCGGTCAAAACCCAACCCCCGGGACCGCGTCCCAGAACTCGAAAAATTTTATACCAAAATATTCTTCATCATATCACGAGTCCGTACATATAAAGAACGCTAAAATCGGAGTTCGTTTGACCCCTCAAATCGACCCCTAAAGGTCTCATAATCTCAAGCCCTAACTCCCCTTTTTTCCTACTGATTTTCATAATTAAACACTGATATAAGGTCTCCAGTCACATATAATCAAGTTATTAAGTCCAAAAAGCTTACCTCAATGATGAACCAACGTTTCCCTATTCAAAATACCTCAAAAACCTCGGAACCCGTACAATAATGGTAAAAAGAGGGTTCAAAATCGCGAAGGTATGCTTATATACTTTCTGAACAGTGGTTCCGCACCTGCGGCCACTCAAGCGCACCTGCGGTCCCAGGTGCGCACCTGCGGAGCACCCTCGAATCTCAGCCTCCGCACCTGCATTGGTACTTCCGCATCTGCGGCATCGCAGGTGCGGAAAATACCTCGCATGTGCAGAATTTCCTCATTTACCTTACTTCCGCATCTGCGTGCATTTTGCCGCTCCTGCGGGCCCGCACCTGCGGTCAAACTTCCGCAGGTGCGGTCGCACCAGTAATCAGAAACCAACAGTTGTTTGCTGCATTTACTCAACTTCGAATCTCTGTTAACCATCCGAAATCAATCCCGAGCCCCTCGGGACCCTAACCAAACATACCAACACATTATATATGATCATTCAAACTTAGTTGCACTTCAGAAACACTAAAAATAACATCAAAACACCAAAATCACATCGAATTCAAGCCTAAGAACTTTGAAATTTCTAAAATCCACCAACGATGCCGAAACTATCCAAAACAACTCCGATTGACCTGAATTTTGCAGACATATCCAAAATGACATTACGAACCTGTTCTAGCTTCAGAAATTCCATTCCGACCCCGATAGCCTATTTTCCACTGCCGACCGGAAAACACCAAAAACTAACTTTCGCCAATTCAAGCCTAATTCTACACCGGTCCTCACAAAAATATTTCGAACACACTCCTAAGTCCCAAATCACCTAACGAAGCTATCTGATCCATAAAATCCGCACTCCGAGTCATTTACCAATAAGTCAACTCTCAATTGACTTTTCCAACTATAAGACTATTTTTAAAGACTAAGTGACTAAATTCTCATTATAATTATTCTGATTCCGAGCCTACCAAATCTAACACATCAAGAATAGCTTAACTAAGCTATGAAGAGGAAATAACAGTAAATATAAATGCAGATTCTACGTAACGACCGACCGGGTCGTTACATTCTCCCCCACTTAAACATACGTTCGTCCCCAAACGTGCCTAGAGTTGTTCCAACACCACCAAAATTGCTGTGTAACCTACCATGCACATATTCAGAGGTGATTCCACGTCACCTTACCCCATATAGGCCTAATAGAATAACACAATTGAAATTTCGAAGTCCGATCTTGACCCATAAACCTTAGAACTAAATTTCCACTTCTGAGTCCATTCACAAGATCAAATTTTCACGACTATAAGCTGAAATTGTCTGAACACGCTGTATCAATCCATATCCGCAACACAAGATGAAATCACATACTATACCGCATGACTCAACACTCATAGCGATGACTCCTAATCCCAATCGCTGCTCATAACAACCCAATACCGGTAAATAGCCTCTTATCAAACAAAACCTCGCTATAAAGCCCCGATAGAACTACGCTCTATGCACATATATAACCAACAATCACAACTCCTCGAAACACCGAAAGGTAGCTCATAGATCACTCCAAAACACGAATAAGCTCAATGGTAATTAAATGGTACATCCCTCAACAATAGCAATTTGGGGTCAACAATTTCGACTCAGTGTAGAACACACACCCATACTGGCCTACCAATAATTATATTCCAAATCAACTCTGGTCATCCACAACAGGTAGATAACTCTCCAAAGGTTCATAATGACTGAATCATGACATATACTAAAACATGACTAGCTTTGCTCGCATCCTCGTAGTTCACAACTACAATAATAATCTGTTCATGAAAACTCCTAGTCTCAAAATCCATGAGGCGCTCCAATTACTATATCTGATCCCAATTCCACCACTCAAATATATAACACGCCCCTAATACTTTATCATTCCGCAAGGGATACCCACAAAATTCCTCTGCGTCACCAAGAAACCTTAAATACCAGCAGTCGATCCCACGAGAGAGCGTCGTAACACCAATGAAGCACCCTTATTCAAACACATTGCCTTAAACACATTGTCCTTTATGAATGTATACTCCCATCCAACCACCCAATAATGGTATCCTTTACCTAATCATCTGAAATTGCCAGTTCTGACCTTCCTTCTAGAACTGAACCGTGACCTCACATATGCCACTTTCCACTATACACAAAATACTGCGTACGCCATGCAATCCTATGATAAATATGAGAACTTCATGCTCCCTTCCTAGCCACAAACAACTACATACCCAACTAGCCAAGAACTTTCCATTGATCCCATTTAGAAGCAAAATCACTGTACATCACATGGCTCTCACGCCAGTGAAAAATATACATTTCTAACCGTGGTAGAAACCATCAAGAACTCCCGAATCACATTTGTACAACACTAAACCGCCAGGACTGAATCCTTCTAACTCAACCAAGCTACAGATGCCACCAAACTCCAAGAGAATTGCTAAGAAACACCTGGAACAACTCATTACCCTATAAACACCCAAAGAACTAACCATATCCCTTATCATGCCGATCCGACTTACTACCAAGCTGTCCTATTTATCCAAGTTCCTTCTGACTAACCTTCGAATTGATACTTCTTCTTGCCATAATTCCGCAATTCTCAATCCCGACTCACCACACGAAACCCGAGCATAAAAAAATATATCGTCTAAGGCTCATAAGCCGCTGAATACTCTCTCAAACATCCATAGAGCACCATATCAAAAATACTTACCCTGAATAGACTTCATGCGAATTTAAAGTCATTACCTTCTCTTTCCTGATACTGATGAATAGAATCCATGATAATGCAAATGCACCACAACCTTGACACCTTCCCCGTAAATCTCAATTCTAGCCCTTCTCACACCTTGAAGATCCTCGATCGCTACATATAACCTTGAATCCATCTGAACCATTCTCGAACGTCATTCACTCTACACAATTTCAATTACACTAACGAAGTAAACAGAACGACCTGACCCCGCTTGCAATCCACATACTAGGAAAGTAATCTACACATTTGGAGCAGCAATCAAACTCATACACTGCACACACTACCCTTTCAAGTACAACTCAATCATTCAATAAATTCCATTATCCGTAAGGTACATTACACAACCTGTATCGAAGAATTTCCCATTACTCGAGCCATTCCTAGACTCCACCTCTGCAGGGCAATAACTAATTCACCAACATACCTCAAACCGAAAGCAATACAACACATAATCTTGTAATCAACTTATCAACAACGAACTCCCCCACTTGGCTCAAAGCCAAGGATCAAGAGAAACAATAACTCACGATGCCCACACATTATCACTGCCACCATACTGTGGTGGGATTCAACTAAATCCTTCATACGCTCATATGACCCAGACCATCTAACCTTCAACTCGTATGCAAATCTCGCATTCACCATTGTAATGGTCATGCCAACTCCCACAAACGATCTAAACTCCCACGACCCCAAATTTTAATAGGTCGTGATGGCGCCTATCGTGGAACTAGGCTAGCCAACCATCACATAACTACCCATTCGTTCTATTATAATAATTTACAATTCAATAATAAACAACAAACATAGCATAAAATAATTTCATTAAGTCTTAACACCCCAATAATAGTCTAAACAACTCTCCCAAGACTGGAGTTAACATGGTCATGAGCATCTACGAAATAACACTAACTCTACTAATGTCTTATATAAAGTCTAGGAATGAAATGCTAAAACTAAGTAAGGAAGGGAAATGGAGAAGCTGTGGACGATGGACAGCTACCTCGAAATCCCGTAAAGCTGCTGCTAACGAACAAAGACAGCTACTGCTCCGAATCGGTACCTGGATCTGTGCACAGAGGAATAGGGAGTAATGATGAGTACGCCAACTCAACAGTAATGAAAATAAATCACAGTCTGACAAATATGAAACAGACAGTACAGATACACCAATTCACAAAAATAGTAAAACACCAAGTCACCATAAAGTATTCATCAAATACATAAGTTCGAAAACCAATTTCTCCAGAAATCCTTTGAAACAAGTATAATTTTAACATATCTCAGTAAAACTCTCAGTAAAATCAGTTTGAAAAACGAAGTGGATCACCAACAAAAAACTCAGTAAAATCATCATAAATCTGCCCCTCGGGCTATAATCATTTCTCGTAACAATTTCCCTCAGCACCTCACCATCACTCAGTATCAGCCCATCAGGAAACCTCACAGTCACTCAGTATCATCCCTGCGGGCATCACTCACACTCAATAGGTACCTGCTCTCACTAGGGTTGTACAGAATCCGGAGGGGCTCCTACAACCCAAGTGCTATAACAAGCCACATCATGGCATAAATCACTCATAATGTTGGCCTTCGGCCAGCCACATCATGGCATAAATCATTCACAATATTGGCCCGCAGCCTCACTTAGTCATACACTCTCAACATGACACTCAGGCCATCATTATACCGGGTTCTCGACCCAAAACAGTGTTTCATTTTTTTCAAGAAATAATATCAAAATACTCTGAGTGTCAAAACAATTATCAAGAAAAGACTGAGTGAGAATCATAACATATCAAGTGAGGAAAATAGTAAAAACAACCCTTTTGGGGTAACACATCGGCACTAGGCCCCAAACATGGCTTACAACCCAAATTATATCAATACTATTAAGCATATGCTTTAAAATCGGTTTCGCAACTCAATAGTTGCCTAAAATGGAATATATTTCCAAATTTCCAATCTTTGCATTCCAAAATCCGTGAAAGGATGCATAGTCTAGGGTTTCATACCCTCGGGACAGGATTTAAAGACATTACTTACCTCAACTAGCCCGCAAACTATTTCACAATACACTTGCCTCTCGAATCAACTTCCGAGTGCTCTAAATCTACCAAGTTCAGATTTTTATCATCAAATTATACTAAAGGAATGAATTCTAATTGAAAAATATCGATTTTAAGCACAAAACCCGAAATCGGTCAAAAGACGACCCCCAGGCCCGCATCCCGGAACTCGACAAAATTTATACCAAAATGTTCTTCATCATCTCACGAGTCCGTACACATAAAGGACGCTAAAATCGGAGATCGTTTCACCCCTCAAATCGACCCCTAAAAGTCTCATAATCTCAAGCCCTAACTCCCCCTTTTTCCTATTGATTTTCATAATGAAACACTGATATAAGGTCTCCAATCACATATAATAGAGTTATTAAGTCCAAAAAGCTTACCTCAATGATCGACCAACGTTTCCCTTTTCAAAATCCCTCAAAAACCTCGGAACCCGTACAACAATGGTAAAAAGAGGGTTAAAAATCGCGAAGGCACGCTTATATACTTTCTGAACAGTGGTTCCGCACCTGCGACCACTTAAGCGCACCTGTGGTCCCAGGTGCGCACCTGCGGAGCACCCTCGAATCTCAGCCTCCGCACCTGCACTGGTACTTCTGCATCTGCAGCATCGCAGGTGCGGAAAATACCTCGCACGTGCGGAATTTCCCCATCTACCTTACTTCCGCATCTGCGTGCATTTTGTCGCTCCTACGGGCCCGCACCTGCGGTCAAACTTTCGCTGGTGCGGTCGCACCAGTAATCAGAAACCAACAACTGTTTGCTTCTTTTTCTCAACTTTGAATCTCCCGTTAACCATCCGAAATCAATCCCAAGCCCCTCGGGACCCCAACCAAACATACCAACACATCATATATGATCATTCAAACTTATTTGCACTCCAGAAACACTAAAAATAACATCAAAACACCAAAATCACATCGAATTCAAGCCTAAGAACTTTGAAATTTCTAAAATCCACCAACGATGCCGAAACTATCCAAAACAACTCCGATTGACCTGAAATTTTGCAGACATATCCAAAATGACATTACGAACCTTTTCCAACTTTCGGAATTCCATTCCGACCCCGATAGCCTATTTTCCACTACCGACCGGAAATCACCAAAAATTAACTTTCGCCAATTCAAGCCTAATTCTACACCGGTCCTCACAAAAATATTTCGAACACACTCCTAAGTCCCAAATCACCTAACGAAGCTATCCAAGCCATAAAATCCGCATTCTGAGGTCGTTTACCAATAAGTCAACTCTCGGTTGACTTTTCCAACTATAAGGCTATTTTTAAAGACTAAGTGACTAAATTCTCATTATAATTATTCCGATTCCGTGCCTACCAACTCTAACACATCAAGAACAGTTTAACCAAGCTATGACGAGGTAATAAAAATAAATATAAATGCAGACTCTACGTAACGACCGACTGGGTCGTTACATAAAGGCATTGAAACTCAACTGGGACAGCTGTCCATGTCCTTAAACAACCGCCCCAAGGAACATTGCCGGCAGACACTAATATTAACCCAAAGGAGAAAAACCCAAATCAGCTAATGACAGTAAGTCTCCGGAATGGGAGAGATTTAGACAGAGAGCAAGAAGTTGCTCGATCCATAACAGAGACTAGGCCAACCACTCCAGTTCCATTAGAGGCAGATGAATCAGTAGAACTCACTGAAGTGGTAGTTGAACAGGCACAGGTTGACAAGGGTAAGACAAAAGAGGGTGAACAAGTCTACGAACAGGTGGTACCTCTTGTGCCACAAGCTTCTAACAAAGAACAACCATCAAGAAATGGACAAAGAGTGACTCCTACACCATTCCCTGAGATATTGGCAAAACAAAAGAAAGATGATCAATACAGGAAATTCATGGAGATGCTTTACTAGATTCAATTGAATATTCCCCTAATGGATGCTTTGAGGGAAATTCCAGGATATGCAAAGATGATGAAGGACCTGATCTCGCGGAAATTTGAATTTCAGGACCTGTCCACTGTAACTCTGACATAGACCTGCAACGCGGTAGTGACAAGACCTATGGCCCAAAAGATGTCTGATCCAGGTAGCTTCACTATTCCGTGTACTATTGGGAGTTATGTTTTTGCAAAAGCATTGTGTGACTTGGGAGATAGCATAAACTTGACGCCCATGGCAATCTATACAAAATTGGGAATTGGCAAAGCTAGGCCGACCTCAATGCTGCTGCAACTAGCTGATCGCACGGTTAAGAGACCGACAGAAATTCTTGATGATGTGCTGGTGCAAGTGGGAAAATTTGTATTCCCTGCAGACTTTGTTATTCTGGACTGCCAAGTAGATGAGGATATGCCTATCATATTGGGAAGGCCATTCTTAGCCACTGGGAGAGTGTTGATTGATTGTAAGACCGGAGAACTAAAAATGAGGTTGAATAATGAAGAAATAATATTCAACGTTCAACAATCCATGAGGAGACCCAATGAATATGCAAACTGCTCACTAGTGGAGGCTGTGGATGTGATACTGCAAGAAGAGGATGGGGCCCTTAATGTCAAAGATCCATTGGGAGCCTGTTTGACAAATTTAGAATAAATGGACGGTGAAAGGTTGACGGAGTGGGTCATGGCCCTCGAGGGTCAAGGATTCTGGAAAAGGGAACCTCAGTTCGAGCCCTTACATTTAGAAGAGAGAGTGACACCACCTACAAATCCATCAATAGAGGAACCACCACAGCTGGACTTGAAACCGCTTCGAGCCCTCCTCGGGTATGCTTTCTTGGGCCCCAATTCTACTTTTCCTGTTATTATATCATCTGGTTTGCTAGCTGCGCAGGTAGAACAATTATTGTAGGTATTGCAAGAATGCAAGACTGCCATTGGTTGGACCATGGCAGACATAAAGGGTATTAGCCCAGCCTTCTGCATGCATAAGATTCTTTTGGAAGAGGGGCAAAAACCTTCGAGGGAACATCAAAGACGTCTGAACCCAAATATGAAAGAAGTAGTAAAGAAGGAAGTGATCAAGTGGTTGGATGTGGGCATCGTCTTCCCCATCTCTGACAGCAATTGGGTTAGCCCTATCCAGTGTGTGCCGAAAAAGGGAGGAACGACAGTCGTACAAAATGAAAAGAACGAGTTGATCTCAACTCGTACAGTCACGGGGTGGCAGATTTGCATGGACTATCGGAAACTAAATGCAGCCACCCGAAAGGACCATTTCTCCTTACCTTTCATTGACCAGATGTTAGACAGGTTAGCTGGGCGATCCCATTTCTGTTTCTTGGACGGATACTCGGGGTATAATCAGATCTCAATATCCACGAAAAATAGAGAGAAAACGTCCTTCACTTGTCCGTATGGCATCTTTGCCTTTTGGAGAATGCCCTTTGAACTTTGCAATGCACCAGCCACATTCCAACGGTGCATGTTAGCCATTTTTACTGACATGGTTGAGGATATTATGGAGGTGTTTATGGATGATTTCTCTGTAGTGGGGTATTCATTCGAAGATTGTCTTCACAACCTAAGAAGAGTGATCAATAGATGTATGGAGAAAAATCTGGTGCCGAATTGGGAGAAGTGCCATTTTATGGTACAAAAAGGAATAATGTTGGGGCATAGAGTGTCCAAAAAGGGAATTGAAGTCGACCATGCCAAGGTTGATGTGATCGAGAAGCTTCCAGCACCCACTTCGTAAAGGCAGTGAGAAGTTTCCTTGGGCACGCCGGATTCTATAGGCGGTTCATTAAGGATTTTTCTAAGATTTCTAACCCCTTATGTAAGCTGCTTGAAAAAGACCAGCCCTTTGGGTTTTCCGATGATTGCAGGTTAGAATTTGAGGAGCTGAAGAAGAGATTGGTGACTGCACCCATCATTGTTGCACCCAATCGGGAGAAACCATTCGAGCTCATGTGCGACGCAAATGATTATGCTATAGGACACTTTTGGGGTAGCGCAAGGATAAGATGATGCACCCGATTTACTATGCAAGCAGGACACTTAGTGGTGCACAACTGAACTACACTGTGACAGAAAAGGAAATGCTCGTTGTAATGTTTGCCTTCGAAAAGTTCAGGTCATACTTAATTGGCTAAAAAAATATTGTTTATACTGACCACGCAACAATTAGGTACTTGATAGCAAAGGAGTCAAAGCCACGCTTGATTTGCTGGGTTCTGTTGCTACAAGAATTCGACCTGGAAATTCGTGACAGAAAGGGGACGGACAATCAAGTGGTGGACCACCTCTCTGGGTTGGAAGGATTAGAAAAGAGAATGGAGGTTGAAGATATCACTGAGACATTTCCGGATGAGCAGTTACTTGCTGTGAAAATGGAGGAGGCACCATGGTATGCTGATATTGCTAAGTACTTAGCAAGTTGTATTGTACCTTATGACCTCTCCTCAATTCAAAAGAAAAAGTTCTTCCGTGATTGTCATGCATATTACTGGGATGAACCTCTACTGTTTAAGATATGTGTTGATAACATGATCCAGAGGTGTATCCCCGAGCAAGATCAACCTTTTGTTTTGCAGGCTTGCCATGCTTCACCATATGGTGGACACCTTGGAGGAATCCGGACATCAGCAAAGGTGTTGGAATTGGGATTGTATTGGCCTACACTGTTAAAGGATGCCCATGATTGGGTCAAAAGCTATGATGAATGCCAAATGACATGCAACTTATCCCGCTGTCATGAGATGCCAATGGCTACAATTCAAGAGGTGGAGGTGTTTGACATGCGGGGGATCAACTTCATGGGTCCATTTGTCAGCTCATACGGTAACAAATATATATTGGGTGCAGTTGACTATGTCTCCAAGTGGGTTGAGGCGGTGTCTCTTCCCACCAATGATGCAAAAGGGGTGACAAGTTTCCTAAAGAAAAACATCTTCACACGTTTTGGCACCCCAAGAGCTATAATCAGTGATGGTGGCTCCCATTTATGCAATAGAGCGTGCGCACACCTGTTGGAGAAATATTGAGTTCGCGACAAGGTAGCCTCACCGTACCACCCACAAACAAGCGGGAAATTTGAAGTGTCCAATAGGGAGATTAAAAGTGTCCTTACAAAAACAGTGAATGCAACAAGAACCAATTGGGCGAAGAAGCTGGAGGATGCATTGTGGGCATAACGCACAACCTTCAAAGCTCTAATTGGCATGTCACCATACAAGTTGGTGTATGGAAAGGCATGCCACCTTCCGGTAGAGCTCGAACATAAAGCACTGCGGGCCTTGCGGTAACTGAATTTAGATATAGATACAGCGGGCACCAACAGAGTCACTGAGCTGCATGAGCTGGAGGAATTCAGGTTCTAGGCGTTCGAGAGTGCTAGACTATACAAAGAAAGGATGAAACTGAAGCACATCTTGGATCGGAACTTCAAACCCGGAGATCTAGTGTTGTTATATAACTCAAGATTGAGGTTGTTTCCGAGCAAGTTAAAGTTCCGATGGTCAGGATCTTTCAGCATGGTGCAAATGTTCTCAAGTGGAGACGTGGAGATTGAATCAGAAGATGGGACAAGCAAGTTCACGGTGAATGGGCAGGGGTTGAATTATTACCTTGGAATGGCTGAAGAAAAAAGGGATAGAGTGGTAATAACATTGGAAGAGCCCCAGGACACAAATAAAGAGTGATGATTAGAGCATGCGTCGTGCCGCGACGTTAAATCAGGAGCTTCCTGGGGAGGCAACCCATGGTTTGTTGTAATTCATTGTGCCGCGACGTTAAATCAAACGCTTCTTGGGAGGCAACCCATGATCTTCTTTTGTTTTCCTTTTGTTCTGTGTTGTATTTGATATGAACGATACTAACCAAGCTATTAGTGTGTAGGGAAATATTTGTGCACATCGGGAGGAGTCGGGGTCAAAAGATAACCCTGGAGAGGTAAAAAAATTAAAGAAAACATAAAAAAAAATTGTGGATTTCCGCCGCGGCCACGGTCCCAACCGCTGATGCGACCGTGGTGATTATAGGAGCATCTTTCCCACGACCGCGACTGCGGCCTGGGCACGGAGACTCAACATTGTTCTGCCCAGCGTCTGCGACCACGGACGCGACTGTTGAGCTGGGCGCGGTCGGGTGACATTAGGTAAGTAGGTTTTTTTTCCTAAACCCCACCCCTCTCACTTAACCTAAAACACCCGCCCACCCCTCTCACTTTACCCATTCTCTTTCCCCTTCTCGTAATTTCACTCTTCCTCTCCCAACTCAAAATCCCTAACACACGCCCCTTCCTCCATTCTCCTCATCTCACCAAAAGCTCTCCTTCTTCCTCTTCCTCCATTAACAAGACATCACCTCAATCGTTCAAGAATATCAAGTAAGTTCATGATTTCTCTCTCCTTGTGTTTTTTTCTGAATTTGTTTCTTTTCTCTTTTTCAGTTTATTTTCAGATTTTTGGTAGAAATTTTTGAGTAAATTTGTCTTCTTTTTAGTATAGAATGGGGAGGTAAAATCATTACTCTCTTGTGTTATAGGTAGATTGTGGTAGAGATAGGTGTGTGAGGCCATTGTAGTTGATTTGGGAGGATTTGTAACTCTATGGGGTTATTGTGCTAAATGCTAGCCATATGCACACTAGGTGTTTTTTGAATTGCCCCAATGAGCTTTAAATGCTATTGTGACCATGGTGCGGGTGAAGTCTGAGTAGCCGCCGTGGGTTCACATAATTCACCCCCTTAATAATAGTGGCACTTATGTTGTCAGGTATCATGAATCCATCCAGGAAGAGATGGGCCACATGATCCTCGGTCAGTAGACCGGGAGGTCCTTCTAGATCTCGGGCACAAGCTAGCTCAAGCCAGTTTGACAGTAGGCGATTTGTGTCCAGAAAAGCCCAAGAGAGGTTTAGTGCGAAGGCGGCAAAGAAGCCTGTGGCCGAAAGGGCCATTGACAGGGAAACTCTTCATGTAGAAAGCCCAAACATGTACCAGGAAATGTTGCGGCATCGGCTCGAAATCTTCTTTGAGGAGCCGGAGGATGGCAATATGATGCTGGTTAGAGAATTTTGTGCAAATTGCCTGGAGCATAAGAATCAGGTTGTCACGGTGCGCCAAACCAGAGTGGATGTTTCACGCGAGGCCATCCGTCGAGTGTACAAGTTGCCAACCTTCGATGGGGCTGAAGATTTTTACCAGACATACCAGAAAAGGCCTGTCACTTGGAACCTCTTCATCCAAATGTGCCAGGGAAGGACTTATATGGGTTAAAACTATGTGCACCCTGAACTCATCCTCCCTCACTTAGGAGGCAAAGTGTTGGTTGAACGTCATCAACAGTCGTCTACTACCATAGAGCAACACCACTGATGTCAATGGACCTACGGCAACAACGATATGGTATTTTGTGAATGGTCATGATTTCTATGTGGCCCGACTTATCCAGGAAGAAATGTTCATCCGCTCAACCGAAAAGAAGTATGGATTCTACTTTCCTTCTCTGGTCACCAATTGTGCAGAACGGCAAGAGTTCATGAGAACCCCAACATAGATGGGTTGGTGCCAAAGAAGCCCTGTTGAGGGAAACCAAAGTAACCATCGGGAAAGACCCGGTGGCACCTGGAGCTGCTCAAAGCAACACCTCGGATGAGTCGGATGATGATGATTGATAATGATGGTCAGGAGGAGGCAATGCATACCTCACCCCCATAGGTGCAGATTTCTGGTGAGGCAGGCCCATCTCAGGCCCGCTGGAGTACCCGTCTGACAGCTCTGAAGCAGGATATGGCTGGGCTGCGCACTTCAGTCACAGACCTGGGTACTAGAGTTGATGCTCTGGACACTCAAAGTTTAAAGTCTGAGAAAAAGATTATGGGTTGGCTGAGGGCGCTAGGACGAGCTTGTCGTCTTGATCCTGGAACTGTCTCCGATCAGGGATGAGTACTGGGGAAGTCCCCTTACTTACTCTGCTTTAATTTATTTGACATGGGGACATGCCAATTTTTTTAAGTGTGGGGTAGGGAATGATGTGTATGTTGTTGTTGTATATATATGTATTTGATTGGTAGTTTAGTTTGTCAATTTAACTTTGACTTGGCCCGATGATGGATACCACTCAACGGGTTTCTTAAGGGACTAAATTCGAACAAAAAAAAAACAAAAAGATTTTGGTTTTGTAGTAGTGTATCAATTCCCCCTTGGTTTTTCTTTAAACCACGGTTCTTTTCCAAGGGTTTTTATTTGAATCGGGTGTAGTTATTTTTTTTCATTTTTACTTAGGAACTTATGGGTGAGGAAAGAATTGAAATGTATGTTGTTGATTTGGCTTAAGTACCCTGAGCGGAGTGTCTGATGATCCAACCTGAATTGAGTCATGTGCCATGTGTGAGTGAGGCTTTGTGTATTCTGTGCTAGCATTTAACACCTAGAACTTACCATGTGTGTCTACAAAGCAAAATGGTAGTCTTATGTGGTCTAGGAAGTGATATATACATTTCTTTGTTGAACCCTATCTATACATGTTCCATCCACCTAATTGTATATACCATAGTTAACCCCTTTGATCCTGTAATCCTGTTTTCTTTGGCAACCACATTACAAGCCTTAACCAATTTCTTAATTGTCCATCTATTTGAACCTTATCACCTCTTATAAGCACTTGAATTGTGATGAAATATGTAAAAGTTAAAGTGTGGGGTGATTGGTTGGGCTTTTGAGTGGAACTGAGGAAATACGGATAAAGGTGCACGATGCTGAAAATCACTACTAAAAGCCACCTGAACTGAAAAAAAAAGAGTTGTATTGAGTAAAGAATAAGTCTTTGACGGTGGTAGCTTTTGAGATAATTGTGCTTAAAGAAGTAGGGGGTATGACATATTGATGTAAAGGTGGAATGGTGGTTTGACTTATGTATGTGCTTAAATGTTGAAATAGATGTATTAAAAGTGCTTAGGGAGGTGTAGTCACTATTATATCCAAATGTATCCTACCTAACCCGCAGCCTACGTTACATCCAAATAAAGTCCTAATTGGTCCTAGACTGAATGAGCTTGATTAGTGTATTGGTAAAAAAGAGTTTCACACGTAAGCCAGCTTTTGACAACTCAGCCAGTTACGTGGACGCAGGAAAACACGACAGCTGGACGTGATTATTTGAAGAGGTGAGGTACAAAGAGGCACAGTTCAGTAAACCCACGAACTTATTAGCCACGGGAAACTCAACTTGATCAAAACGGGAAAGAGGCACGATCAGAATGAATCTAGACAAAGCTACAGACAGATTCAAAGACCCACAATTGGTTACTCGAACATTATGTAACCGAACCCCAATTACCATTATCCTTTGTAACGCCTCATTAATGTCATAATTAGTCATTAATGAGTAACCATAACAAGAGTCGTACGTTATAAGAATCTCCTATATAAGGGAGGGGAGTACAACTTGTAAAGGCATCTGATTCTCGAAGACAATTAACTTCGATTTCTATATTTCTGCAATATTGTCTATTATTCATTTTTCTCCATTACCTTGATTATAAGTAACCCGTATTCATCTTAAAAATAAGATTTAGTCAAAGGGTCTAATTCTTTGGTTAAACAGATTAGTTCCGTTACCGGGAATCTGATAATCTGTGTTTACTTTTCAAGTGATATCCTCTGAATTATGTCAAACTCCAACAACAACAACCAGCAAAGGAGTGGAACCCCAATTCCATCGCCTTCAGGAACCCCACGTGGTTCGAGGGAACAATCCCCAGAAAGATCCAATAACAACAATGGTGATAATGATCAAACTGTGGAACAAGATCGTGTAAAGAAAATGATTGCAGAGTATGTGAGCCAAGCTTTGCAAGAATTTGCGAGAGGATTACCGGCAGCGTTACCTACACCACTAACGCCACCCCCCAATAACACCATCACCATGGAAAATCCTCAATCTGGGTTGGCAAACTCAGGAAGAGGAGATACTCCTAATGAATCTCTCGAAAAGAGACCAGGTATATCTAATAACTCAGAATTACAAAATTTACTGCTAACCATGAGGAAAAAGATGAAGGAGAAGAACGATCGCATCGAACAAATTCCTGGAGTACCACCTATCATCAAAGGCATCGATGTTGATAGATATTCTCAACAACCTTGGAAGCCAAGTGCGGCACCCTTGCCTATACCCAAGAAGTTTAAAATTCTTGACATTCCCAAATATGATGGAACAACTGACCCACACGACCATATGACTTCTTTCACTACTGGGGTAAAAACAACGACTTAACGAAACAAGAGATTGAATCAGTCCTTGTCAAAAAATTTGGGGAAACACTTACCAAAGGGGCCCTAACCTGGTATTCTCTTCTCCCTGAAAATTCTATTGACTCTTTTGCTTAGCTTGCAGATTCGTTTATAAAAGCACACTCTGGTGTACAAAAACTTGAGAAGAGAATGGAATACATATTAAAAATAAAACAAGGAGACACGGAACTACTCCGTGAGTTTGTAGACAGGCTTCAACGAGAAAGAATGCAGTTAGCCAGGGTGCCTGATAATTGGGCAGCCATGGAATTTGCAAGCAACCTAAACGATAAAAGCTCAGAAGCCACGAGACGAATTAAGGAAAGTCTATGAGAATTCCCCGCCACAAGATAGAACGATGTATATAACAGGTACAATACTAAACTCAGAATAGAAGAAGATATCATTGCTCGTTCAAGAGTTGAAGATCATTCCGGATCTAGACGTCCTGAATCAGATAGAAGATCAAGTAAAAACAGGTACGATCCTTACTTAGGACCCTCGGGACGCGATATCCGCCCCGGGTTCAAAAACACTAGGTCAGACTATAGACCACAAGGAAGAGACGTAGTCTCATCCTCGTCTAGATCTAGAAAAGATCGAGTTGAACGACCTAGAGGTAGTACTCAAATTGGGGATCAAACCTTTAATGTAAGTACTACTGAACTTGTCTCAATATTGAGGAACATGGGAGACAAGGTTAAGTGGCCTAAAGAGATGCAGTCAAATCCAAGTAGAAGAAACCTAGATCACCGGTGTGAATTTCACAACGATCATGGGCACAAAACTGCGGATTGCAGATTTTTACAAGGTGAAGTAGAAAATTTATTAATACAGGGCTATTTAACAGAACTGTTTAGTGATAAAGGTAAATAGGCATATATGAGGAACAGGCAGGAGCCCCCAAAGACTCCTTCTCCAAAACGAACCGTCAACGTGATACACGGGGGTGAAGAAGTAAATGGAGTGATTTGCAAATCAACCACAAAGTTCACAATTACACATGGGAAACGGGCTCGTGAAAATATGGAAGAAGATGATATAACCTTCGATGATGCAGATATCAGCGGATTAATGCTTCTGCACAATGATGCTCTGGTAATATCTTTACTGATTCATGACACTAACGTAAAAAGAGTGTTGATTGATCCAGGCAGTTCAGTCAATATCATTTTGCTAAGAGTCGTGGAAG
>ML391766.1:65686-83499 GCA_005239525.1 Nicotiana knightiana | reverse complement strand
GATGCTCTGGTAATATCTTTACTTATTAATGACACTAACGTAAAAAGAGTGTTGATTGATCCAGGCAGTTCAGTCAATATCATTTTGCTAAGAGTCGTGGAAGCAATGCTACTGGGGAATCAAGTAATCCCAAAAGCACGAGCCATATCAGAGTTTGATAACTCTACCTTTATAACAAAAGGAGAAATTGAGCTTAGCACTTATGCTGAGGGGGTGATCAAAAGTGCCAGGTTCCAAGTCATCGATACTGACATGGCTTATAACATGATCATTGAAAGACCATGTATCCAAGACATGAAAGCGATACCCTCCACGTTGCATTAGGTAATTAAATTCCCCTCTGAATGGGGGATTCAACAAATCAAAGAAGATCAGCAGACCGTAAGAAATATAAACTCTGTGGTACACTACAACAAGAAAATAGAGTTGGAAGAAATTACTACCCAAATAGGTACGGAAGGTACTATTGCTGAAACAGGTACGAAAGAAAATACTTACGAGAAGGAAAATCAAGTTACCACGGAAGGTATACTATATCACACAGATACAGATTCCAGACCGGACATCATTCGTGAACCGGAGGAAGATGAGCACATCAAAACAACTACGGAGGAGCTCATAGCTATTCCATTATCTGAACAAAATCCTGAGCAGAAAGTGTATATAGGCACGAGGCTAGGCCCCGGTCGAAGAGAAGAAAAGAAAGCAAGTACCATTCAAGAGCCAAGTGATCAACGAAGAGGTGCAGAAACTCTTGAAGATTGGTTCGATACGAGAGGTAAAGTACCCTAACTGGCTAGCAAACACCGTGGTATTACCTAAAAATAATAGCAAGTGGAGAGTATGCGTAGATTATACTGACTTAAATAAAGCATGCCCCAAAGATTCATTCTCATTGCCACATATAGATCAAATGATTGATGCCACAACAGGTCATGTATTGTTAAGCTTCTTAGATGCATATTCTGGTTATAATCAGATTAAAATGAATCCCTCAGATGAGGAAAAAATTTCCTTCATTATAAACAGGGGGACTTACTGTTATAAAGTTATGCCTTTTGGATTAAAAAACGCAGGAGCCACCTATCAAAGGTTAGTGACTAAAATGTTCCAAGAACATCTTGGAAAGACGATGGAAGTCTATATTGATGATATGTTGGTAAAATCAACACAAGAACAAGACCATTTCCAGCATCTCTCTACTGCTTTTGATATTTTACGCATGTATACTATGAAGTTAAATCCAGAGAAATGCGCTTTTGGAGTGCAATCAGGTAATTTTTTGGGTTTCCTTGTGTCAAACAGAGGAATAGAGGTAAATCCCGCTCAAATTAAAGCTATAGAGGAAATACCTAATATTTTAACAAATAAAAAGGAAGTTCAAAGACTGACAGGGAGAATAGCAGCTTTCGGTAGGTTTATTTCTAAATCTTTCAAAAAAAGTTTTAAATTCTTCTCAGTTCTCAAAAAGCAGAATCATTTCAAATGGACTGAAGAATGTCAGCAAGCCCTCAAGCATCTGAAGATTTATCTATCGAAACCACCACTGCTTTCAAAGCCAAAAATAGGGGAAAGATTGTACATCTACCTGGCTGTCGCAGAAATTGCTATAAGTGCAGTATTGGTAAGAGAAGAAAAAGGTAAACAATCACCTATCTATCATGTAAGTAAAACTTTTGTAGATGCTGAGACTAGATATCCACATCTGAAAAAGTTAGCCTTAGCTTTAATAATGGCATCTAGAAAATTACGACCCTATTTTCCATGCCACCCAATCACCGTTGTGACCTCATATTCTTTAAGAAATATTCTGCGTAAACAGGAATTGTCAGGAAGATTAGCCAAGTGGGCCATAGAATTAAGTGAGCACGAAATAATCTATCAGCCTAGGACTGCAATTAAGTCTCAAATACTAGCTGATTTTGTTGCTGACTTTTGTAATAGCATTGTATCTGAAGTAGAAAAAGAGTTACAACTCTTTAACGGTGTTAATCTAGGCCTATGGACCTTGTTCACTGATGGTTCTTCAAATATAAAAGGCGCCGACTTAGGCATAGTCTTGATATCACCCACGGGTGAAAAGACACGGCAAGCTATCAAGTGTTATCCTATAACTAACAATGAAGCAGAGTACGAAGCTGTTATTGCAGGGCTTGAACTCGCACGGGAGCTCTCAATCGAGCAATCGTGATCAACAACGACTCCCAACTGGTAGTAAATCAGATACAGGGGACTTGCATCGCTCGAGAGAGTAGAATGCAACCGTATCTTGAAAACGCACGAGAACTCGTGAGACAATTCAAAAATGGAAGGTAATGCAAATACCTAGAGAGGAAAATGCAGAAACAGATGCACTAGCTAACCTCGCAGCAGTCACGGAAGTAACGAACAAAGACAATACAATTGTCGTTCAACTATTTCATTCAATAATAGACCAGGACAGGAATGAGGTAACTTTCAACAACCTAACCTGGGACTGGAGAAACGAAATTCTTAATTTTTTGCAGAATGGCACCGTACCTGAAGACAGGAAAGCAGCTCAAGCACTTCGCCGCAAAGCTGCACGGTACTGCCTTATTCGCAACTCACTTTATCGCAAGATGTTCGGAGGACCCCTAGCTAAATGCCTCGGACCTAACCAAACGGAATTTGTGATGAAAGAAGTCCACGAAGGACACTGTGGAAATCACTCAGGGGCGAGATCCTTAGTGAAAACACTAGTGAGAGCTGGATACTATTGGCCTAAGATGGAAGAAGAAGCCGAGAATTTTGTATCCAAATGTGACAGATGCCAAAGGTTTGCCAATAACATGCATCGACCAGCGGAATTATTACATCCAATAATATCCCCATGGCCTTTCATGAAATGGGGTATGGACATAGTGGGACCTCTTCCCACAGCTAAAGGACAGGTACGGTTTTTACTCGTGCTAACCGACTATTTTACAAAATGGGTAGAGGCAGAAGCGTTCAAACAAGTGCGAGAAAAGGAAGTTAAAAGCTTCTTATGGTGAAACATAATATGCCGCTTTGGAATACCAAAGGAAATCGTGTGTGATAATGGCCCACAATTCATAGGCTCGCAAATCACAGAATTCTTCGAAAGTTGGCAAATCAAGCGGATCACTTCAACGCCGTACCACCCCGTGGCTAATGGTCAAGCTGAGTCAACGAATAAGGTCATCATCAACAATCTAAAGAAGCGGCTGGATAAAGCCAAAGGAAACTGGCCTGATGAGTTACTAACGGTACTATGGGCATACAAAACAACTTCAAAGATAGCCACGGGAGAAACTCCGTTCGCACTTGTTTATGGCTCAGAAGCCTTAATACCTGTGGAGATTGGCGAACCAAGAATAAGGTTCTCAACAGCCATGGAGGGTGAAAACGACGACGAATTAAGGACCAATGGAGAGATGCAACATTGATACGGATGGCATCTCAAAAACAAATCATAGAGCGTTATTACAACCGTAAAGCTTATCTCAGGTACTTTAAGATTGGGGACTTCGTCCTCAAAAAATTCTTTCAATCAACGAAAGAAGCAGGTGCAGGAAAGCTAAATCCAAACTGGGAAGGATCTTACAAAATCCGAGGCATAGCTGGAAAAGGCACCTATGAGTTGGAAACTATGGACGGCAGAGTTCTACCAACAAGCTAGAACGCCATCCATCTAAAGAAGTATTACTTCTAAAATAAAAGAATACCCCCGTCAGGTATCACACGTTCGATTTTATTTTAAACATTTAAAAATTTTACTAACTTTTTTAGATGATAGGCACAAAGCTAACCCATCACCAGATGATGATATTAGACCTGCAAAGACGCGAGGAAATAACACAATTCCCGGTCTAGGGTTACACTTTCTGATGGACGTTTTAAAAGGGTTAAGCAGTCATCATCTTAAAAAACTATATACCTTCGAGTCCGGAACGTTTTTTCTTTTCAGGAAAAGGACCACAAGGAAGGAATAATCAAGTGCTCGAGNGAAGGCTAAGACGAAGTAAAGAAGACTATCAGAAAGTCAAAAGATCGAGCTTGAAGACCCATCTACCCAACAAGACAAGTGACACGAGCAGAATCGAAAAAAATCAAAAGAGCCATCCAAATACAAAGACTAATGCAAAAAGCAAAAGCCTTCGAACATATTCAGGTTGAAAGGAAAAATATTAGTCACGAGAAAGAAATGTAAATCTTTATACTTATTCAAAGCTGTTGTAACAAAAACAGTTAGGAGTAAAAGATCATCATCAATGTACTCATTCAAAAAAACTGTTCTCAAATAAAACAGTTATGGATGAAAAGATCTAAATCCTTGTATTTGTTCAAAAAACTATTATCAAATAAAAACAGTTACGAATAAGAAAACATTTCCCTCGTACTTATTAGAAAACTGTTTCCAAAACAGTTGCGGGTAAAAACCCCAATCTTTATAAAAACTGTTACTAGTAAAAAATAGTTGTTTCCTTGTATTAATATCGAAAAACTGTTACCTATGAAAAACAGTTACAAAATACAAGAGTATATCAAATCTGTTAAACAAAAACAGTTGCAAACATGAGTTTTAGACGATAACCAAACACATGTAAAATGTCATGGAAGTTCAAACAAAAAACTTTCCTTGGAAACATTCTTAAACATGTGTAAAATTCCTATCACTCTATTGCATTATCATGAAGTTGAGACGTCTTCTTCATGTCAATTATAAAGGGCCCTCTTCCATAAACTATGCCTATTACAAAAAGGCACACATTTAATATGACACCGTGCGTATTACAAAAAAGGTACGAGTAGTCTAAAACATTCCACACGAAAAACTCGAAGGTAAAACTAAAACCTCGAAAAATGAAGCATACAACAGACTTAAAGAGTGAAACAGAAACTCAACAAAAGTCGAACTAACATTTATATATTAAAACGGATAAAACTAAGTATTAACTTATACTTAGCCGTATAAAATTTTTATATACATTGTGGTGCTCCTAAGTTGTCATTTGGGGACTTTAAGGAAATCTAAATTCACCCCCGATGGGACTAGGGGTAACCACCAATTGATACAAAGAAAAAAAAGGGATAAACCAACTAAATCTTTTCAAGAGAGGGGTTGACTTCAGGGGCAGAAGGAGCGGGAGCAACTGGGGATGAAGAGGCATGAGCGGCTGGAATCTCACCATCAGGTGAAGAGAGGTTATGACCTTGTTAAGCCTTCTCCATGGCTTCCTTAGTTTTGGCTATTTTAGCACTAAGGTCAAGACCCTCTTGACTCATTTCCATCAATGTGTCAAGGAGAGAATTCATATATGCCCAACTCACATCGACAGCAGCCACCTCTTCCAAATCTTCATAATCCTTTGCCCATACTTGAAGCTCAGCTCTCAATCCGTCCTTCTCTGCTTCTGTAGCTTCATGGGCGGCCCTTAATGGAACAATCGACTTCTCTACAGTTTGAGCTTTGTCTAAAGCCCTACGAAGGTTTTCTTGAGTGCGAGTGAGTGATTGCACGAGCTTGCCTGAGTATTCCTCCTTCTGCCCCAACAAGTTCTTCAAGTCTCTAATCTCCTTTGAGGCACGGGACAGCTGCTCCGCGAACGAAGACTCCAGAACACTCTTATCTTTATCAGCCTGACTGCAAGAAGCCCTCTATACTGCCAGTTCTCCTTCCATGAGTCTCATCTGCCGCTTCAAGGTACTCCTTTCCTCTTCTAAAGCATCCATGTCAATCCTTAGGCTATCATACTGTGCTCTCCAATTATTAATATCGGCCTGCAACTCTTTTCTCTCTTGGTCCATTNCACCCGTTTTCTTGAAAATATTCCCCTCAGCTGGAACCTCTATTACCACCTGCCGCATCTCTCTGCTGGAAGACCCTACTTCCCTAATGGAAGGCATGAAAGCAGGCAGAGATGGAACATCAACAAGCACGGAAGGTTGAGGAGATGGAGAAGCCACGGGAAAAGCAGCAGGCACAGAGATTTGAAGAGTTGAAGAAGTTACGGGCAAAGCAACAGCAGAAGTTGAAATAGCCAAAGGAACGGACGAAACAACTTCTCTCAAAGAAGTAGGAAAGACAACAACTAAAGGGACGTCGTCAGGAGCAAGATCAACACCCTCATGAATAGGGGAATGTGAAACGTCATCAAGGACATGGGGCTCAATCACAGACACGGAAGTCAAGGTTAAGGTTGTAAGCTCATCATCTAAAACCATTCGCCTTCTCCGTGGCCTGTGCACTAAAGCACCCTCTTCTTCTTCTTCTTCTTCTTCTTCTTCTTCTTCTTCTTCTTCTTCTTCTTCTTCTTCTTCTTCTTCTTCTTCTTCTTCTTCTTCTTCTTCTACGGAACGAGACTCACTAATCTTCCTCTTCGAGGAAGATGCACCAACAATAATTTCCTGGGCCTGAGCAAAGGACATCTTCGGGATAGATGAAGCAGACACCCCACGAGCAGAGAACCCTATTAAAAGGGAAAAAGTTAAACGACAAAAAAAAGAGACTCGAGTAAGGAAAGAAGAAAGAACAAGAGCTTCACTTACCGTGGGTCTTTACTTTCCAACCATACCTCCCAGCGAAGTACTTCTAAGATCTCTCTTCTGAAGGAGCAACATACAATAATTTTTCTACCCAATCACGAATACCGGAGACATTCTCAACAGTATTCATGATTGTTGAGAGAAGAAAAAATAGATACGGTGTTAATAAAACATCTCAAGTCAAAACAAGAAAAAGTAAATGTGAGATAAAGCATACTCACGTGTGCGATTCCATTTCTCAGGGAAGGGAATATTTTCTTCACCCACTAAACCAACGGTGGGCACATCAACATACCGGAGGTATCAAACCCTATCCTTATCATCTCCAGGGGTTACCAACACTCTTTTGCTTCTAGCAGTCAGAGTGAAAACCCCTTCACGAAATAAGGTAGGAGAGTAGAGATGAATAAGATGGTTGAAGGTAAAAGGAACCGAGGCCAAAGAAGCCAAACTCCTAAGACATGCGACAACTCGCCACACAAGCGGGCCAACTTGTCCTAAGAAGATATTGAAAAAATGACAAAATTCAATTATAACTGGGTCAATGGGGGGTCTAAACTCTAAAGTAAAATGATACGTATAAACAAAAGAATATCTCGTCTTGTAAGACGTTATTCTTTGATTACTATTCGAAATATAGACAGGAAAGTCAGACTTCCAAAAGCACTCCCTACGAACAAGGGAAATCTGACCCTCAGTTATAAGGGTTGGATATCTTTTGACACTATCAAGAGAAGAATATTGATCTAAAAGAACTTGACTATCCCTAACAAAAACAAACTCAGCAGGGACAATTTCATCGACTCCAGGTTCACGAAGGCGTACGCCTATACCTCTAGACAAAGACCGAGAAACCCTAAACCTCGGAGAAACTGGAGATCTAGTTGAAGGAGGAGGAACTATCTGATAAGAAGAGGAGCCCCTCGAAGGAGTGGATCCTATACTTCTAAGTCTACAACCCCTCCACTAGATCTCAAGTTTCTTCGAGGTTTAGGGTTTCTCGGTCTTTGTCTAGTCGGAGTAGAAGATGGCATTAAACTTTCAATATCTATTACTCTTTGAGGTTGGTTTGAAGAAGACATGTTTACAAAGGCAAAGAAGAATGTTCTTTACAAAAGACAAAGTTAGAAAAGTGTTTTGTGGAAGCAAAGAAAAGAAAAATGTATTTATACTTGAAGAAAACCGTCAAACATGAAGAAAAAGGAAAATAATGATGAAAAGTCATAATTGAAGATGTCACTTCGGGACTGGCACAGCCGCAAAAAGCCCTAAAAGGTGCCGAGTAAATGCAGAACCAATCCGAAAAGGACACGTGGTATGAGCATTAAATGGAAGTGACAAATGACGCATATGGTGCAGAGAATGATATAATGTTCAAGGAAAAACGACAGCAAAATATTTCCGCCATAAATGAATATCCACTTACCAAATATTAATCATTAAATATATGGTAAGTGGGAGGACTATCTGTATTGGTAAAAAAGAGTTTCATACATAAGCCAGCTTTTGACAACTCAGCCAGTCACGTGGACACAGGAAAATGGGACAGCTGGACGTGATTCTTTGAAGAGGTACGGTACAAAGAGGCACGGTTCAGTAAACCCACTAACTTATCAGCCACGGGAAACTCAACTTGATCAAAATGGGAGAGAGGCACGGTCAGAATGTATCTAGACAAAGCTACGTGCAGATTTAAAGACCCACAATTGATTACTCGAATGTTATGTAACCGAACCCCAATTACCCTATCCTTTGTAACGCCTCATTAATGTCATAATTAGTACTTAATGAGTAACCATAGCAAGAGTCATACGTTATAAGAATCTCCTATATAAGGAAGGGGAATACAACTTGTAAAGGCATCTGATTCTCGAAGACAATTAACTTCGATTTTCTATATTTCTGCAATATTGTCTATTATTCATTTTTCTCCATTACCTTGATTATCAGTAACCCGTATTCATCTTAAAAATAAGCTTTAGTCAAAGGGTCTAATTCTTTGGTTAAACAATTAGTAGAGTAGTACACTACGGGCAAGCATATGGTGCGTTTTATGTGGCACAAGAATGTTTTTTCTGAGGGTGAGCGAATTTTGTTTATTTGAAGTCCTCAGTGTGTGCGAATTGTATTGATTATGACATAAGTCTCTTTTGTGGTGAGTAGGACTTGAATCGTGGAAGGGAGGTAAGTCTGGACCTCTGACTTAGAGGAAGTGAGACGGTTAGGGACATTGTGCAGGTAGAGAGAGAGTCCACTCTTGAGGTGTGAATGTTACGCTAAGGTAGTTGCCCAGTGAAGTTAGGCCTGTGGAGTGTGGTTTTGTTGTTTGAGGATGAGAAACGATTTAAGTGTGGGGTGTTTATAGTAGCCTATATTATGCATTGTAGACGCTATTTGTACTCTAAATTAACCATACTTTATTGATGTTTAAATGATAAAAGGTAACAAAATGCTCGAATTGAGATTTTTATGTTGTGTAGGAGCCATTCCGAGCTAGGAGGAAGATGAAGAGCGTTTTGGAATCAATTATGTACATACAAGGCCAATCAATGATAGTCCGGATGAAAAAGAGCAAGAAAAGACAAAGAAAACAGTGAAAGCCAGGTCCGCGATCGTCGACCTGGGCGCGATGGAATGCGGTGCAAAAACAGAAAGTTAGTGAACGACCGCGGTCGGGTCTACGGTTGAGACCGCGACCTTGGTCGAGGATTTAACAGTGGAAGTTTTCAAGGGCTAAAGAGTAAATTCTTGGGCAATTAACCTAAACCTATAAGAACCCAAAAATCGCCCAAGAGTAAGTTTAAGCTTGTTTTAGACTCAATTGGAGGCAAGAACAAGTGAGAGGAGATCAAGCCATCTTTAGAGTTTTCAATTCTTGTTTTTACCATTAATTGTGAATCAGGAACCATATTATTGCTTTGTTTTATTTTAGTATGAGTAGCTAAACATTTAGTCTAGGATTGATGGAACCAATTGTTGGATCAAGTTTTGAACTCTATTCTGATATAATCGAGCTGTGTTTGCGCTATGATTGTTCAACTACGTTTTGTATTGTGATTAATCGAATGGGCCCTTGATTAATCGTGTTTAATTGCCTTGTGTTTCTTGAGAAAGAATACTTGTTTAGATTGTTGTTGAACAATACCACTTTTGGGTAATTCAAGAGATTAATTACTTGAATTTAAAAGTGGGTTTAGAAATAACAAAGCTTTGGTGGGATAATCCTGAGTTGCATAAATTGTTAGCTAGAGTAGTTCGAAAGAATGCTTCTAGTAAATTATCGTAATTGATGGAGAGATGATTACGGTCGCCCATAACTCATAATCCTCGTAGAGTATTATAGAGAGATTATAGGTTAAGAGTTAAGAATTAATCTGGCAATTGGGGAAATCAATATCCTAGATCTTTCTACCCTTGAATTCATCTTTGTTCTTGATTATTGTTAGTTTTATTATCATTTTGCTTTAGCTAAATAAATTCCACTATTTATTGATAAAAATCTTGCATCCGGAAATTGTCTGAGATTAACTTTATTAAGAGTTGTAGTGAATAGGTTAGTTCCCTGTGGATTCGACTCCGGACTTAAACCGGATTATATTTGCAGCGACCGCTTTGTCCTTCTTATAAGGCATAGTTGGGCGTAATCAGACCCCTCCTTTAACAAGTATCACTCACACTGTTAATGATGCAGGTAATGACACCCTCGCTGCCATTCTAAGAAAAATGGAGGAGATGGAGAACAAGAACAAAGCACTCCGCGTCCAAATGATGGAGCACCAATAAAGGGTGGATAAGATACCGGGCGCCCCAAAACGGGATGCCGGCTGGTTTGTGGAACAACTGTATAGCAAAGAGGATGCACCACATGCTATACCCAAAACATTCAAGATGCCGCCATACCTAAAAACATATGACGATACAATGGACCCTGAAGATCACATTATCCACTAAATCTCCACAGTGAAAGGCAATGATCTCGCTAAAGAACAAGTGCCATCTATACTACTGAAAAAGTTTGGTGAAACTCTAACTGGGGGAGCTCTGACACGGTACTCACAACTTCCAGCGCGATAGATAGAAACATTTAAGGAGATGGCCAACAAGTTCGTCACCGCCCATGCCGGGGCCAAGAAAGCAGAATCTAGGGTGAATGATATATTCGCCATTAATCAGTCACCCGACAAAGGGCTGAGGGACTTCCTCGCCCGGTTCAACAAAGTAAGAATGACCCATCCAAACGTAACAGAGGGAATGACAGTAGCAGCTTTTCAAAACGGGCTGAACAGGAGCAGCTCGAGGGCGATCAAGAAACTGTTGATCAGGCTCATGAAGTACCCCCCACCACTTGGGAAGAAATACACAATGCCTATTGTGCCGAGGTGAGAGCAGGCTAGGAAGACCTTAACGGACCAAATCCGCTGTTGACATTGGTCCATATGGAGTCGAGAAAGGACCGCATAAACGATAATAGAATGGATCATCTGGGTCCATGCCTCAATCGTGAGAGACATCAGCCATACGCTAGAAATTTCGTCATACCCCCCTCGCCATGGCGAGGCCGGTCCATGCCGCAAATAGTGACTCACCGAAGCAAAAGAGGTATGCCTACGGTATCATCTGCTCATAATTTTTGTGTTTCCCCTTCAAAAATTATCGACGCCCTAGAGAAGCTCGGCCCAAAGGTGAAATGGCCATAAAGATGAAGTCCGACCCAAACACCAGAAAGTCGAACTCCCTCTATGAATTTCATCAGGAACTAGGTCACAAGACCGAGGACTACATCGCCTTAAGACATGAGGTAGTGAACATGCTCCACCAAGGGCATTTAAGAGAGCTGATGAGCGACCGAGGAAGAGAGAACTTCGCTCGTGGGTGAGAACAACATCAAGGCCCCCAGAAACCACCCTTCCCAGCCCGCACCATCCAGATGATTATTGGCGGAGGTGACGACACGATAATCAACCACGTGAAGTTCACAACCACCAACAAATTGAAGCGGTCGATCATCCATGAACGGTATGACGACCTCGAAGAAAGTTTCATCTTCGATGGATCGTATACCCACGGTTTGACTTTCCCTCACAATGATGTTGTTGTTATTACTTTACGCATTTCAGATACTGATGTAAAACGGATTATGGTAGAGGACAAGAGCCGCGCGTATCCACCCTCGAGTCTTCACGCAAATGATGCTCGGGGATAATATAGTGCCACACTGCATCACTCTAATGGGTTTTAACAATGCAGTTGAACGGACCTCAGGAGAAATCACACTACCCTTCCTAGCTGGTGGCATTACCCTGGAGACAACGTTCCACATCATGGATCAAGACACGACGTACAACGCCATCATAGGAAGACCTTGGATACACGTCATGAAGGTCATTCCATCCAGCCTATATCAAGTTGTCAAATTTCTCACCCCGTGGGGAGTGTTCATTATTCGTGGCGAGTAGTGCACAACCCAGGAATGCTATCGCATTTTCCAGGATTGCACATATACCCAACAGTTGAAAAGAAGAAGCACATAAGCATAACAATTAGCGAGGTCGAGGTCAGGCGATGATGAACTGAAAGACGTCATCAAAGACCCCAAAATCGTGGAAGCCACGGGATCAACTGTGGAAGACCTCAACCCGGTCCAACTAGATGAAAATGACCATAGCAAAAAAGCTTATATCGGCCACAAACTTCAAGAACCAGGTAAATTCCATCAATTTTTAACTAATAACGCAGACTTGTTTGCCTTCTCCCATGCAGATATGCCAGGCATCCCGAAGGAAATAGCGACACACAAGCTGAACGTCGACCCACTCTACCCGCCGATAGAGTAGGTTTATGAGAAAGTTCAATACCGCTATAAATGATGCCGTATGTGAAAATGTGGAAAAACTGCTCGCAAACGGCTTTATCAGGGAGTTGAAGTACCCCCAATGGGTGGCCAACGTGGTCATGGTGAAAAAGAAAAATGAGAAATGGCGCATGTGCATAGACTTCACAGATATGAACAAGGCCTGCCCGAAAGATTCATTCCCATTGCCTCACATTGATCAGCTCATCGATGCAAGAGTAGGACACCAGCTGTTAAGTTTCATGGAAGCCTGCTCAGGTTACAACCAAATCCTCATGGAGGAGGGGGACTAGAAAAAACTACTTTCATCACCCACCAAGGGACGTACTACTACAGAGTCATGCCGTTCGGACTGAAAAATGCAGGGGAAACCTATCAGAGGCTAGTAACCAAAATATTCAAAAAGTAGCTAGGAAAAATGATGGAAGTATATATAGACGACATGTTGGTCAAGTTGAAAATAAAGGAAGATCACATCAACCATTTGAGGGAGGCCTTCGACATACTTAGGCGATACGACATGAAGATGAATTTCGAGAAATGCGCCTTTGGCGTAACCTCAGGAAAATTCCTCAATTTTTTGGTATCGCAAAGAGGCATTGAGGTTAACCTTGAACAAATCAAGGCGATAGAAGGAATACCAGAAAACTTGACCTGCAAGAAGCAAGTGCATAAGTTGACCGGTCGTATAGCCGCCCTATCTATGTTCATCTCACGATCCTTTGATAGATGCTACAAATTTTTTGGCGTACTAAAAAAGGACAACAGACTTCAATGGAATTCCGAGTGCGTCAACGCCCTGAGAGAATTAAAGGCATACTTGTCCTCGACCCCACTGCTTGCTAAGGTGGAATCCAGAGAGAGACTCCTAATCTACATGGCCGTGTCCGACGTTGCAGTGAGCGTAATCATGGTCCGCAAAAATAAAGATACGCAATCTCCAGTCCACTACATTAGCAAAACCCTGGTTGACGCCGAAACAAGGTACCCTCACCTCGAAAAGCTAGCCCTGGATTTAGTCCTAGCTTCACGAAAGCTTAGACCTTATTTTCAATGCCACCCCATCTCAGTTGTCACGACCTTTCCCCTGAAGAGTATCCTACACAAACCCGAGCTGTCAGGTAGGTTGGCTAAATGGGCCATTGAGTTAAGCGAGCACGATATAACTTATCAGTCGCGAACAACGATAAAGTCACAAGTACTTGCCGACTTCGTCGGCGACTTCAACGCTAAAATAATGCTTGAGGTCGAAAGGGAAGCCACTAGTACTTCCCCCAAGTTACAAGACCTATGGATTCTATACACCGATGGTGCCTCCAACGCGTCAGGACCTGGAGTGGGACTCGTACTCGAGGTCCCGATAGGCGAAGTAATTCGTCAGTCCATACGGTGTCTCGATATGACTAAGAATGAGGCTGAGCATGAGGCCGTGATTGCAGGATTAAAACTGGCCCTCAAATACGGAGCACGACGGGTAGACCTCCGATGTGACTCACAACTCGCCGTCAATCAAGTCACATGGACTTTCCCAATCAGGGAACAACGTCTAAAAAATATCAGGCCGAGATCTGCAAGCTGCTGCTCGAGTTAATGCCAGCTCGACCAGATACCTCGAGCGCAGAACATCGAGGTAGAGAGCCTCACCAAATTGGAAGCAACTACCAAAAGCATAAACGAAAAAGAGAACGTGGTCACACTCCTACACTCCACCATCGACCAAATTGAGGTACACACTATTAACATAACTTGGGACTAGCGCAACCGTGTCATCATATACCTGCAGGACGGCGTGCTCCCAAATGACCAGAAAAAAGGCCAAAAAGCTTCGAATGCAAGCAGGCAGGTATAACATCATCAACAACGACCTATATAATAGAATGTATGGCAGCCTTTTAGCAAAATGTATGGGATCGAACCAGACAAGGCGTGTCCTAGAAGAGTTCCACGAGGGTCATTGTGGAGCCCACACCGGAAATCGATCCCTAGTCAGATTTCTCATACGAGCAGGCTACTACTGGCCCACAATGAAAAAGGAAGCAGCTGATTTTGTTAAAAAGTGTGAACCATGCCAAAAGTTCGCCCCATGATCCACCAAGCGGGCGATCACCTCCACTCTGTCACGTCGCCCTAGCCCTTCATCAAATGGGTAATGGATATCATCGGCCCACTTCCCGTAGGACGAGGTAATGTACGATTTCTTTTGGTTTTAACTGACTACTTCTCTAAATGGGTGGAAGCAGGTGTATTCGCCCAAATACGCGAACAAGAAGTGATCGCCTTTATATGTAGGAACATCTTATACTGCTTCAGCATCCCCAAAGAAATCAGTTGTGACAACGGACCTCAATTCACAGGGAAAAAAGTCGTCGAGTTCTTCGAGAAATGGCACATAAAAAAATACTCTCCACGCCGTATCATCCCACCGCCAAGGGCCAAGGTGAATCCTCCAACAAAACGATATTGAATATCACGAAAAATAAACTTGAAAACGCCAAGGGACTGTGGCCCGAGGTGCTACCAGAAATGTTATGGGCATATCACACCACGCCAAAGACGAGCACAGGGGAAACGCCATACTCACTAGTCTATGGGACTGATGCAATGATATCGGTCGAGGTCGGGGAACCGAGCCTAAGATATTCAAATGAAAGCGGGCCAAGCAACAATGAAAACAGAAGGCAAGATCTCGATGAAGCCGAAGAACGAAGAGACATGGCTTACATAACAACAATATCCCAGAATCAAAAAGCAGAGCGATATTACAACAAAAAAGCCAAAGTCAGACCACTCAAAGTCAGGGACTACGTCCTCAAAGCCAAGATACAGGCGAGCAAAGATCCATGGGAAGACAAACTGGGGACCAATTGGGATGACTCATACAAAATCACGGTGGCATTAAGCAAATGGTCATTCCAACTAGAAACAATGGAAGGAAAATTGCTACCGAACAATTGGAATGTCGCTCACCTCAAATACTTCAACTTCTAAAGATAAGACGTCTTCCAAGTCGTACTCTTTTTCCCTCACCCGAGTTTTGTCCCAATTGGGTTTTCTCGGGGAGGTTTTTTAACGAGGCGACGGAGAGGGCCTCTCGAAGTTAAGTATCAATTCATTGCTCGACTTCTCGACAATTTCTCCAGGTCGACCAATGAAGGGACTAGATAGACTGGGACTTCTCCAATGCATTTACGAACAGAGTAAAAACATGTAAACTTCTCCAACGAATGTATAAACAAAACAAAATATGCAAACATATGATGTTCACATGTCCCCACCAAGTTTACACATTACGCCGACCCAGGAAACAACATTTCACCTCGTTCGATTTAATTGAAAGTCAATATTCGACCTCGCTCGAATCGACTCACATTCGAACTCGTTCGAATTAATTCAAATTCAATATTCGACCTCACTTGAATCGACTCACATTATACCTCGTTCGAATTAATGTAAAGTCAATATTCTATCTCGCTCGAATCGACTCACATTCGACCTCGTTCGAATTAATTAATTCAAAGTCAATATTCAACCTCACTCTAATCGACTCTTATTCGACCTCGCTCGAATTGACTCACATTCAATATCGTTCGAATTAATTTAAAGTCAATATTCAACCTAGCTTGAATCGACTCACAATCGAGCTCGTTCGAATTAATTTAAAGTCAATATTCGACCTTCCTTGAATCGACTCACATTCGACCTCGTTCGAATTAATTTAAAGTCAATATTTGACCTCGCTCGAACAGACTTGCATTCGACCTCGTCGAATCAATTTATAAGTTTACATTCGACTTCACTCGAATCAACTTATGATTCGACTTTGTTCGAGTAAAATTACAAGTCGAAATTTGACCTCGAACTAGCCCAACTTACAGTCGACCTAAGTGAAATCGCAACCAAGGCAATCAATTGATAAAAACATTCAAAGTAAAAATAAGAAGTTCAAGAACAGACAACAAAAGTATTATCATTCCAAAGTCATCTTACAAGGGCCAAACAAGTTCCCGCGCCAACAAAAGAGAATAAAAGAACAAAAATACAAAGACAAGCATACTACTCGGCCGCAACTTCCCCATCGCCATCGCCGTTGCCACCGGCGCCCTCGCCATTGGAGTATTCATCATCATACCAAGCACCTGGATCAAGCTCGTCCAAGTCATCTTCATCATCATCCATCCGGGCATAGCGGGGTCGTAGCCACAAGCGTCACAAGCTGCACGTGCCTTTACACGAGCATCCTCGAACTCCGCCTCAGAAGCTTTCCCAACCGCCTGGCGGAAAGCAAGAACGGGAGCCTTCACCTTCTTGGAAGTCCTCCGACCTGGCACCAATAAGAGAACCATAAGTAAAAGAGAGAAACAGACTATGATGAAGTCAAAATATCTAAAAGACAAGATTCGACTTACTGATCGAGGGCTTGGGACCGAACCTCTTGTTGAAGGACGCCCAGTCGCGGATCCCTACGGTGTGGGGAAGAACTTGGGTCACCCAATCATTGATGCCGGGGACTAAAGAAGGGGGATGTCTCTCAGCTACACGAAGGGAAAATAAAACAAGTGAGTCACAAAACACATAAAAGAAAGAAAGAAAAACTTCAGTTAACGAGGACACTTACAAGCGAAATTCCACTACTAGGGGAACCCACTAGGGTTCGCCACCACGTTCTCGATTTTGACAAAGAAATAATTGAACCAAAACCCGTGATTTACCTTGTCGTCCATTCTTTCCACTAACCCCTTGGTTCCGCGGTGGCGAAGGTGAATCATCATACCCCTATGGAAGCTGGGCACAAAGAGGTGCAACAGATGGCTGATGGAAACTCCTCAGCCAACCAACTCTGCATACTTTGTTAGCATGGGGAAAATCTTGTAGATGTAGGGAGAAAGTTGAGCCGAGAAAGCGCCATAGTAATGTCAAAATTCCTCTACCAACAGAGGAAGAAGGTGAGAATAACCCACTTGGAACGGGAGGCATAAAACGAGCAGTACCCGGGCCAGTGAATCTGCATTACATCGTTCCCAGCCGGAACCATGTCAACGTGAGCGGGGATGTGGTATTTGGATCTAAGGATAGTGATGTGCTTTGCCTCCATCTCGGACCTTACTGGCTCGAGGTCCTGAGCAGGTTCCTTCGAAAAGTCTGACCGGGAAGTTGGGTTACGAGGAACAACCTCCTCCACAGTGGGGAAGCTTTCGTCCTCCACAGGAGCATGGCCACCGACAACGGAGTAGGGTCTGAGATAACCTCGGGGTTGGAAGTTATGTTAGTCATATTTTACTGGTGGTTATGCGGTGGAATTGGAAACGAAGAAAGGGTGGTGACGGTGGAAATTACAGGGAGTATGAACACTAGAGGAAGAAGGAGACGCAGGGTGCAAGATTGAGAAGTTCAGAAAATGCAAAAGCTTCTCTGAGAGGTCCCTCCCCCCCCCCCC